>PVIJ01008194.1:0-76224 GCA_004024925.1 Scalopus aquaticus
ATACTATCGCCAATATACAGATTGCTATTGTAAATTGATTGGGAAATAGACCAACAATCTATTGATAATAGGAAAAATTTAAAGATGTAAGCACATAGGAAAATAACAGAAAATAGATCTTAAATATAAGAAAAATTGGTCAACAAAATCACCTATTAAAGTTTCACAATATAATCTATTGCCAGACTGAATAGAAACTGATTATTTTTAAAGTCCAGAAGCAATATAAAGCATAAGGGTTCAAGCTTATGCTGGAGGGAAATGTGGCAATGCCTAAAACATTGCACATGCATTTACCTTTTCTCTCAATCTTTCTCTCTCCTCGCCATCCTTTCCCTCTTCCCTTCCCTCGCTCCCTCTCACCACCCTCAATAGTGCACTCATAAATTTCATGTAGCCAACTGTTTTAATGAATTGTTCTCATTATTCCAATGTTCATAGTGTCCTATTTAGAGCCAATAAGAGCTCCTTCATATGACTGTCTTGTCTCTATTATATAAGCCATTGTTCTTTGATAATTTCCACTCTTTGTGGCATGAAAAATGTCTAAGGATCATCTAATCTGTTTCCTGCTCCAGACCTGGAATCAGCCATTGTCTTAAACAGTCTGGTTTCCTCTTAGTGGAGACTGGTATTAAGGGGACCACATGCTGGTTCTGGACACACTCATTACTATTGGATTGTTATTGCCTCTAAGCTTTTCAGCAGAGAGAGAGGAAAGAGAAAACAATCCAGTGGATAGCAACGAAAGCAACTTGCATAGCAACTGCTTAATATGAAAACCGGTGATTCAAAGGAAAAGAAGCAAGAGTCTATCCTATCTTTTTGTATGAACTGTATGAACAAAACAGTTCTAGAGATTGAGAAAAACCACTACGCCAAGAATGAACAAAGCAGAAAAATCACATTTTTCCAAGTGAGTAAAAATAAAATCTCAGGCAACATTTATGAAGAATTCTGAAAGCAAGGTACTTCAGGTTCCAGCCATGAGGGAATAAAGGGTATCCAACTTACCCTTACACCATGATCAACTATAAAACTCAACAAACTGCATAAAGCAACTGTTTCTCAGGCATTCCATCAAGAAGGATGCAGGTCTCTGGTCCTTGAAAGAAGAGTAATATTCAATGTAAGTCCTACATTGGCCTAAGCCTCCTACTTAAGGGCTTTTTTCATACTGCGGTGCAAGGAGGTGAACCCCAGAAAGCAGCAGTCTTTCCAAATGGAGGAAGCAAAGATCAGAACTGAGGGCTACTAAAGTCGCTGGGATTTGAGAAGCAGAGTAAGAGAGAGAAGGAAGTTATACAGACAAGGAGCAACAGAAACCAGCATGAGCCACATGAATCTCTGGTTAAAAACTTGAAGTCTGACAGTGAACTGGCATTGGGGGATTGTTAAGTCTCAAGAGATCACATGTGCTGGGAACCTTTGGCGTTCTGAGCATCTAGAGCAAAGGGACCTTGCTCAGCACCCTGGACATTCAATGTGGACCTCAGGGAAAGCCATCCTTAAGATTAGGATTTTTTTCTAGTTTTTTATTTTATTTTATTTTATTTTATTTTATTTTATTTTATTTTATTTTATTTTATTTTATTTTATTTTATTTTATTTTATTTTATTTAACATTAGTTTGCAAGTCTGGATGTGATTTAGAGGTATAGGCTCACACCCTGTAGGAGTATGTTACCACAGCACTCCCACCACCCAGCCACCCATAGTCCTCGACCAGAGTCCATTATGCCTCGTACCCACTTTGTTCTCTCCATTCCTCAACAAGACTAGAGTCAGATTTCAAGGGTTTGTTATTGGTTTGATTTTATCTGACCCTTTGTTTTGTTTCTCTATATTCCATGTGCAAGTGACACCATCTGGCATATGAAACTAGGATTTCTTTAACCGTAGAACAATGGGTTCTCTAGATCCGCCCTAAGAAAATCTAAAACTAAGACTTGGTAAAATCAAGTTTATTCATCAGTAAATTAATAAAATGGAGAGTTTCAAAAATGTAGTAGCCTCAGTGTCCAGCATATAAAGTTGCCATGGTGAGCAGGTAAAGCTCACCATTTATTGGTTCGTGCTCTGCTGGGACTGAATTCTCTGCCAGTGAAGCAATGTGAGTTTCATACTGTGACTTCTTAAAAATGATTAGAAGATGCCACTTTCTGGGTATGTACATAAAGATAACAAGATACTTCCTGTTATCTCAACTTGCCTCTACATCTGTCTGGATTTCCAGCTGTTTATATGTTCCTTTAAATTCTATAAAATGTTTTAAATATCCTAAAAATTGCTAAGGCCCAGCTTAGTGGCTACCACCTCCACGTGGTCTTTTATTCCTCTGGTCAGTATCTTTCTCAAAACTTCCAAAGAACTTGTGATCTGACAGCACATTTGAGCTACACTTGTATCGTTATGTTTGCATAAGTGTTCTGCATCCTATTAAAGGCTGAACTTCCAGAAAACGGGGATCATATATTCTATAATCACGGTCCCTATAATGCAGAGAACTTTCTATGTTTCCTTTTTGTTCTTATCTCTGATCAAGCGAAAAAATATGGAATTGCCCTGTCTGCTCTTGGGAGGGTGAATCAAAATCCATCAGAAGAGCAGTAAGCAAAGGGCCCATTAAAAAGTCACTTGTTTTTTTAAGTTTAAGGCAATTAAATGTGTGTGTAAGGGTCAGAGGAACTAAATGCCTCTTGGGGGAACATCTCTGAAAACTAAGGAGACACCTTTAGGGGAAGGTTTGGAAAACTTCAGGATAGGAGCGGTATATGGGAGGAAAAGTAAAGCAACGACTGGTCATCGGGATACCCCAGGAATAGGAAGGACAATGGCAGGCGATCTGAAATGGTTAGACTACTGGGTGGGTCTGGGAACAGACGTAGGAGATGAAAAGCAGCGTGGGTTTCCTGGTTGAGGTAAGACCCTTTCACAGGGAGGACAGGGTCTAAGAAGCTGAGGCCTCCTAGAAGGAGCACAGATGGAAAACACCACTGTGGGAATGGAGTCCCCCAGAGCAGGGACAGTGGTTCCAACACTCAGGAACCACTGGATGGGGCTTAGGCTGGCATCCACTGCGGGGAAGGGAGGGGTCCACTGCACAGTGTGTGATGGGTGAGAGGCGCGGCAGGAATGGCAGCAGTGTTGCCCGGGGCCTTGGCCTTGCCCCACCACGTTAGGGGTATAAGTCTTCCTGAGGACCCCAAGGCTAGGCTTTCTGATGGCTTGGATTCTCAAGCAGCTTAATTCAATTTGCACAGTCGTTCAAAGCAGTTACAGTTACATGAACTGATATATAACACTGGAGAAAAAATAGGCTTTTCTTTTGATGATAATCGCTTTTTTAAATAACAATAATTGTCTCTATTAAACAAGTTAATATTCTCATACTATTCATTCTCTCTTTTGTTGGTTGGTCAAGCCAGACTAGTTTTAGTCATAGTTTTAAATAGAGAATCAAATCTTGGTTTCCAATCTTGGGTTAATATGACTTCCAGTTTCGTTTTTCTAATTTTTTTTCACTGTTACAATTAGTTTTTTGCAAGGGTTGGCTGACTTGTTGATTTTCTAACTATTTTTAATTACTTGGTTAGGTGTTCCATGGAGGATTTTATTTTTCTTTTTAAAGTCTGGATTAATGTTACAGATTTTATACTTGCATCTTGTATGGTCACTGGTTTTTATCTTGGGAGTATCCATCATCCCCAGATAGTTGTTTAGCATCTTGTTCTTTTTATCTGTGATTCTAGTGCTACTGGCTGTGCATTTTCCTGGTTTGTGCGTGTATTTTTTGTACTGAGATTTGAGATTGTACTGTGCCTGCATATGAAGCAAGTAAGGGTAGGGAGAAAATATTTTTCCCTACCCTGCTGTGTTCTTCTTGGGATGACTGAACAAATTAAACATCAGGCAGACTGATAGGAGAAAAGAGCAAATTTAATTACATAAGTATGGAGAATATACACGAATACAAATTCTAAAGTTAATGAGGCAAAGTGGGGGTATTTATCCTGAGTTAAGGAATGGAATAAGGGTCTAGGACTTCAAAGGGGTGGGGAGACTCACATGACAAAGAGAAAGGTACTCAGAAGGTAAAATTAGAGGGCTGCCCTGCTGCATGGGTAGGTTTCTCCTATAGAAAGATTACTTATGGTAAAAACCCTAATTCTGGATAAAATCACCATTTTCATTCTTCAAGATACTTAAAGGTCAAGGTAAAAGTTTCTCATAAATCTGAGGACCAAGTTATTTTGTTTTCCTTTCCATTTTTCTCCTCTTTAGGAATTCTTATGACTCACGAGTTATTTTTCCTTGATAAACTGTCAAGACTGTCGATATAGTTATAAATTGCACTGCTGTCTGAAATGGAAATTAAGTCATCTGCTTTCTGCTTGGTCTCTTCCTCTAACTCTGTAAGTCTGTTCCATGTTACCTTTATTCAGCTGTTAATATGTCTGGAGTTCTAATCATATTATTTCCTGCATGTTCTGAAACTAATTATCTGGAGCTTTTTGTAGAAGAGCTGAGAGCACGCCCTAGGCTAGCTGTGTGGTCACGGACAAGATTCCCCTCCTAGGGTTTCTTCTCCTGCCCCAGGTAAATGGGTGGGTAGAAGAGCTGACCTTACCTCAGCCCATGGGAGTGGGGCAGATTGCGGGAGTAGGAGGCCCCGGGAAATTTCCTTCTGTGCTAGCCTGGCTTCTTCAATTTTCAATCATAATACTTGTGCCTCTGGAAAAGCTGCAGCAACCACCTTTCTTCTTTTGGGCCTCCCGCTTGCTTATGTCCTCCCTCCCTCCTTCTCATCATGCCTTTCCTCCTCCAGTGTACCTCTGGTCCGTTGCTGGAGAACAGTCTCTCATCTGCAATTTTCAGGCAAATACCACTCACCATCCCTCGGCTATTATGAGCTCCCATCCTCAGCCCTGCTCAAAAACGTGAAGCCCGGACCAAGGTTACCCCAACTGATCTATTGGACAGGCTGATTATAAATGCTACATTCTTCTGCCATTTTACCGGACCCCTCCGAGAAGGTGACGGATGTGATTCACACCATGGGATTCACACAGTGTGCACTGCTCCTCGTTTTGGAAAAACAGCACCTGTTGATTTTCTTCAAATGAACTGTTCTCTCTGGACTCACAGCGCCTTTCTTCTGAGGACAGTGCTGACTCCATCTCTTCTGTGAGGACAAGACCAAGACTCAAGCAGGACCAGGACCAATCAGGGGCTTACATGTCCCGGGCCTTGAGATCCCCCTGGTGGCTGGTTCTGGAATCAAGTCACAGAACCTATAAATTCCCTCTTTGCTTTAGCAGCCCTGGGTTGGGTGTACTGTCGCTTACAAGTGGAGGGATGCTGATAATTCGTCCGTGAGGAGTCTGATGGCTGTGTGGGGGTGTACACGGGGGAAGGCCAGCTGCCAGGAAGGAGGGAGCGCTGCTCCTGGACTGTGAGCAGCGGCTTACACAGACTTCCAGGGAATCTGGAGTGTTTGTGAGGGACAGTGTTCAAAGGATGGCCACCAGAGGGCGCCTCCAACCTGCCCAGGGACACCATTCCCAGAGCCTCTGCTGGGTCTCCCTTCTTTTCTTGGCCTTTTTTGTCTTTTTCCTCCGTTGAAATAAGTTCAGTCATGCTGTTATATGCATGATTATAGTTCACTCAATATTCACTCCCACTCCTTCTCTTCAACAATGAGGGCTCTGCAATCTGTTATCTTCTCTTTCATACCCACCCACTGGGAGAGAATGGTCAGCCCACAACAAGCCCACCATCTCAGCCCTAAGCAGACCCTCTGGAGCCCTCACCTGAAGATCTAGGCTCTCAGGGCCCACTCACACCCAGACTGTGGTTATGGATCCCGAGTAGGTCTCAGTTCTCGTGGTGCATAGAATCCCTGGTTACAAGACTGGGTGAAATATGGAGACCAGCGCCCCTCCACAGCTCTGCTAGTGCAGTTGCTCCTGAGTAGTACCCAGGCATCAGCCTCTTGTGCAATTTCCCATATGATTCAAATGTGCAGCAGTACAGCGTGAGGACGTGCCCAGCATGGCCCTGTGTAGCTTCTCATGCAACTTAGCGGAAAATCCAGACACAAACACAGAAGCTCACATGGCATTACAGACTCACCCTTACCTTTAAACCTTCTGGCAGTGCCTATTGTGTGTAAAGTAGTCTAGCAGGCTCTGCTGGCCTGACCCCTGCCTACCCTCACCTGGAAGCACTCTCTGGATTCTACAACTTCCTTTATTCCCTCTGCCTGGCAGCCTCGCTTCACAGCCTGAGGCCTGCTCACCTTTCAGGTAGTGGCACGAAAGTCCCTTCTTCAGTGTGGACATCCCTGAGTTGCCCAACTGACAGCCTCCTCCCCGCACTGTGGTATCATCTGTGGCTTCATTTTATAGCACTTTACAATATCGGTTATCTTGATTTTTTTCTGTGTATATACAACACAAATCCCACAGTGTAAGCTGTAAGAGGACCACGACTCTTTCTTTCTTCTCACCTCTCACCCCCAGCACTCTGTGCCTGATCGAACAACTGGCACTCTGCAAACACATGCGGAGTAGATTCATTTCCCTCTAGCGGGAGATGCAGGCGGAAGACCAGACTATTCCAAGTTCCACCACACGGTGGCAGCATGTGTACGAGCCACAGAAGGTTCTGTGGCGAGAAAATGCAGTCTGAGAAATTGTCCCCCACCCAAGAGGCACGTTTGGCTTGCCATCCTTCCACGTCTGTCTAAAGATTCTGCTTGCAGTGAAGACCATACAGGCTGATGAAAAGGAAGGCAGAGTTTTAAATTTTCTCTATCCAGCCTCAATTGTTTTGTCTTTATCGTGTTCTAAAAAGTTGGCATCCTTAAAAACCGGCCGTAATACAATTTAAAAGGAGAGTTCTAGTGTTCCAGAAATAAAGTGCCTGGACAACTTTTAGAAGTGATTCTAGAGACAGTGTTTGGAGAGGAAGTAAAGATTAAGTGAGCCTTTATCAAGTCCTGTAAGCTTAAACATCATGTTAAGTGTACAATTAGGGATGTAAGAAAAATTCACACAGTCCTTACCCACATAGACTTTAATAATAACAACAACAATAATAAATTTCAATTTTAAGATTCTTTATTTTATCAGTTTGTCCTATATGTTTGGGAAGATAAAAAGATAAAATGAATCCATGAAACATGTAGAAACAAGACACTAAAATTTGGCAGTTCACACAGTTACAAATTAAACCAGTGGTACAGAAAGAGAAAAGAGGAAATGGCTGGAGAAGACCTGAGATTGAATCCTGCATGGGCTTTTGTCAGTCACTTCTCCGCATATCTGGTTGCAGCAGGTTACTGGGGTTGCCCACATGTTTGTGGAACAAATGAGTACATCTGGGAAGTGGGAACGATCATAATGATACTGTCTTTATTATGATGAGGATTAAATGAGATTGTGATTTCCAGCGGGCCTTGTAATTCATAAAATAATATGATAGTTGTGCGCAAACAGTCAAGGCTAACTGTACGGCCAAGCAGTAAGAGCCTGGGCGGTGTGTGGGTGGAGGGGCCACGGCACCTGCAGCCCCGGGGAAGGTGGGGGGAGGTGAAGCTTGCAGGGAGCCTCCACTGCCAGCAGATCTGTGTCCAGGAGATGCCCACAGGGAGCGGAGCATGTTTCCTCCAGAGTGGGGAGATGTATTCTCACTCAGGAGAGGCCAGAAAGACTTCCTCCACGGCAGGTGCTTTCGACACCGGAGTCGTTTTCCACTATATTGGATCTAATCCTGTTTCTGGCAGGACCCTGCCACCCCCACCTCACACATATTAGCATCCTCAGGAGAAAGGCTCTCCATCCATTCAGAATCTTATTATTGCCTCTATAATTATTATAGTTATGACTATGACAATCATTATAAGGAAAATCATCCACATGCAGTAAAGTGGGGGAAGGAGGGGATTCTATGGCTCTGAGCAAAGCTACAAGGAGTGAATGGCGAGCAGCATCTGTGGCTTTGCTCCCAGGGGCTCCTCCCAGTCTGGGAAGTGGGTCTCAGCCCAGGGGTGGAGTGTGACTGTGGGGAGAAAGCCCTTTCCTCCTCCTGCTGCCCAAACGGTGTCCACCTTCCTTCCTATTATGTCTCATACCCCGTACTTCTCTCCATCCCCTCTGAGGCTGCTCATCTCCTCTCACTTGGTTATCACAACACCCCACCACCCACCTCCCGCCTCTGGTTGTCCCAGCCCCTTGAGCAACCCCAAAAGTGTTTCTTCCAAGCAGGTAGCATCATGTCACTCCCCTGCTCAAAGGCAGCAGGAACTTCTCATTGCTTCGAGAATGGATCTTGGAGTCTTCATCAGGGCTTGAAACTGCTCACGACTTTACCCTGTACAGACTACAGACAGAAAGACAGACTTGCTGTCCCCGTGCACCTTACCCCATCCACGCCTGTGCCTTCATTTCTGTCTGTACTCAAGTTGTGTTCTTAGCCTGACTGTCTGGAAGTACCTCACCATCACCATCCTTCCTCCTGCCTTTCAAAGTCCTCCAAAGCCCTGAAAGCTGGGGATCACCTCCTCCAAATACTTCCCAGTGTTGACACTTTCTTTTCCTCCACCTCTCTTAAATATTTTATTTGTGCTCAGGATGCCCTGCCTTGGATTTGAGCTAATAAATTCATATTGTCAGTTCCCTCAAATCTATAATCCCTGGAGGTCAGGGTCTATACCTGGATCACCTCCTTCTTTTCCCAGTTCTGAGCCCCAGGAAGTATTAACAGCTGCAGATGAATAAAAATCTGGTGTGTTGAAAGTGTGTTTCACCACCTTCCTTTTTTGGAGCTGGTGAGATGAGCACATCAGTGTTGTGACCAAGGGTGCTGCCATGGGGCCAGTGGGAGCCAAACAACTTGACCTGGGCCAGACACCCAGTGGGGGGGCCAAGGTGGTCCCAAGGTCAAGACTATAGAAGCAAGAGTGGGCCCATCCACAGGAGCACATCCTGCACAGGGGAAAAGTGGGGGACTCCAATGCATCATTTAAATGTGAGGTGACGTAATGATAAGGATCTGGGCGCTGTGTCTGGGGTCTTCATTTCCACCTGTGCAATCTTGGGAACGTTTCTTGACCTCTCTGAATCCATTTCCTCATAGAACTGCAGAGAATCAATGATGTAGCATCAAACATCTTGTTTCGAATCATTCCTAGACTGATACCTAAATAGAGCTTTGTGGTGGTTGAGCTAGTACTGAGAAGTCTGGGGGACAACCGATTCAGGTTTCTTTTCTATGCCTGGGAATAGTGGTGAAGAGTCCAGAGTACCATCCCAAGAATGGGGAGGAGAAGGAGGGACTGGAAAAACATCCCCTGGTCGTCTGAGCACATTCCCAAGATACCAAGCCACCCTTCAGCATTTCCTAAGCAACGAGTCACTGCCATTTCCTCCCCCATACCCTGGGAAAGCGTGCGGATCACGTTCATTCCATGAGTCACATCTCCTGTTCTCAGGCCCAGTGATGACCCTCACCAGCTCTTTGATACCCCAAGAGCCAGGTATCAGCCATGCTGACTGAAGGCTCAGGGCATATCTCTAAGCACAAGGGATATGAAAGCAGTTTGCTCGGGAAGAGTTAGAGTCGGTGTATGGAAGAGATGTCTCCTTGTTTTGCTACTCTGAATCCAGAAGGGTGTTCACTCAAGGTGAATCAAGTCATCTAAATGGAAGGCAGAAGACAGAGGAAAACCAGGGCAGGTTCAGCAGTGCCGGGGAATGAGGAGCGAGCTGCTTCCGAGGGGGCTGCCCCAGACGCTCCAGGCAGCCTGCAGGTTCAAATTGCTGCCGTCACGTGCAACCGCAAGCCGGTGGGCAGCCTGGAAGCACTTTGCACACAGTTCCTCACATGTATGGAGCAGCCCTGCCGCGTCTGCACGGCGGAGTGGCGGGGATTAAGTGAGGTCGTGCCCATGACGAGCTTAGCCGAAGGCGCGCTGGGCTAAAAGGGTCGGTGGCATTCGTAATTGGATCCTGACACAGCCGCGATGGATATTTTTATTTCCATTTCACAGTGCAATAAACTCATGTCTAGAAGTTCAGGAAGGTTGTTGCTCAAGGTCACATGGTCAGTATATGGCAGATCTGAGAAATCAATCCCACTCTTTTTCTGCCCAGGACCCCAGCAAGTGACTCAGATGCCCTAGGAGGAGCCTGGACCCAATGGACAGTCTCCTTGGGAAATCAGAGGAACAGGAAAATCCAAACCAAGAACAAGTTGAGCCTAACAACTGCGTAAAGCACAACAGCTCTGCAGAACATCACGTAGGACTACGTAGGAGGATGCCCCGGGAAAGTCTCTCCTCCGCTTCCCTGAAATTTCCAAGAGGGTGCAGGGACTCCCCTCTGCTGTGTTTGTTCCCCAAGCTCACTGAAGTCATGGCAAGTCTTATTGCAAGGGAAAACATGAGGTTTCTCTACAAGGAGTCTAAAGCCTATAGGTCTCAGCAACAAAAGCAGGGAACCCCCAAACTTGCCCAGGGCTGTTTCAGCAGGATCTGAGCTGAGAAAACACTCCCTCTCCACGCCCCTCTTCTATAGGCCACTGAGCTGCCCACAGAGAAGCTGCTCAGTGGAAGCCTCAGGTAGTCTTTACTGACCAGTGTCCTCGAGGGCCACAAGTCAGGAGATGCAGCTGGTGTGTATTAGGGTGAAGAGGAGGAGGGGACCCCCCCCAGGAGCAGTGATCTCAGGGAATCCTGAGCTGTGGCACTCATCACAATTTGTCTGTGGGAACACCCCTGGGGGCTCACCTTTGACTTGTCACTGCATGTCCCAGCACAAACATGATGGCCCCACCCAGTCTCTGGAGCTACCTGTGAAATGAGTGAGTAGGAGTCCCCAGCATTCACACTGAGCTGACTCCTCTGGCAGCTCTCCCCTGTGGTCCTTGCGCGGCTCTGAGAGTCGCTGGTCATCCACAGATACATGCAGGGTTCACCTGGGGCATTGAACTATAGGCAGCAGCGGGGTGGCTTCTGTGCGCGTATCCTATGAGCCGCTCCAGGGCCACACTTGGTGGTGAGGGGCCTCAGGTGCTACCTGGTGCATTCTGGAACAAGTGCCAACTCTTGCTTCCTTTTCCTGGTACTTCTGCACAGCCTTCAGGCGGGACTGGAAGCTAGGGCCTCTGTCTTAGTTAATTCTAGCTGTCGCTCTCACCAGCTTCTGAGAGCAGAAGCATGGACACCGCCCCAGGGCCATGCCTTTCCAGAGAGATGGCCTGGAGTCCGGGATGGGCTCTCTTCCTTAGCTCCCACATCTGCCCAGGGCGTGCTGAGGTGGATTAAATGACATGGGGTGTGCAAGGACCTCGATAGGGCCTGGCACATCACAGGTGCTGGGACAATTGTTGTGAGGGATCAACAAGAAATGTCATGCCAAGTGCAATCACAGGGCCTGGTTTCAGCAAGCTACTATAGTTGTTTTCTCACCACCGTTAGTTCCTGGGATTACATCTGAGCAACATCCTCTCACCAGGAGCTCCCCCTCTCTCACCAGGGTACTTCCTTGCCCTGTGCTCCCTGACAACCCCCCACAGCCTCTCCAGCCTCAATGACCACTCTGGGCCTCCATCACCGGGTCCTTTGGGCCTGAGTCTTGTCCAGCCTGGCTCTCAAAGTCAGCCCCCTCCTCCACCACTGCCGCTCTAGCCCCTGCTTCTCAGAGGTCCATCAAGACAGTGTGGAAAATTCTGGGCAGTACTGACAGGCCCTACTGTGCCTTTTATGCCTCTCTTCTTCAACAGTCTAAGTTTTAACCATCTCTTGTCCACTTGGGGCATCACCCATCTCGTTGGCCAGAAAAATCCTCCTGGAGAAGCTGAGTCCACCCTGGGCTTTCTTTCAGCAGGCAAGTCTGCTTCCCTGGCCTGGCAGGTCACACCCCTGGTGAATGAGCCTCACAGTCCATCAGGGAGAAGGCAGAGCCCGCGCGGCACAGCTGTGGCAGTTGAGAGAGGATTGTGAGGCAGAAAAGCCGGAAGGGCAGATGGGGCCGGGTGCCGGGCATGGGTGAGTACAGGTAGGTCTAGGTGTCGGCCTGAGGGCTCCCTGACCAGGAGGAGCCGGGAGCAGACAGGCGAGTTCTCATGTCCAGCCTGGCACCGCATAGCCAGTGCCACACTTGGTGTAAACCTCTGCTTATGCATGCCCTGTGTTGACACATAACTCATTTTTTACTACTATTTTCAAACTCCCAGCCTTTGGGAATGCAGGGATCCAGATTCAAGATTCAAGATGCTGCTATCTTTTGGGCTCCATGTTTGGGCAGGAATTGAAGAAGGGGAGTCCTACCCAGTTTGCACTGGGTAGGTTATTCAAGAGAATAACCTAATGAAAACCCAGAGTCCAGGGAGGGGCTCATAGAGTCACACAGATTTGTTATGAAGAAGAAAAGCTCACTGAAGGCACAGTGCAGGTGGGAGGTTCTAGTCTGATGGTGAGAAATCAGGTGTCCTCAGAGTCGGTGACTTCCAAAGTCCCGTGCCATCCTTGACCATCAGGCTGCAGGCTGTGGCCTCTCTAGATGCCCCAGGTCTGTGCCTGGGCCACTGGCCACTGGTCTGGCTCATCTTCTGGTTCTCAGATGTGGGGGAAGCAGGCTGGCGGAACCGCTGTGTGGAGGAGCTGATCCAGAGGTCAGCAGAGGGAGCGTGGGGACAGGCAGGATGCAGGGCAGTCTGGGAGCCAACTTCTCACTTGAGCTCCGCAGCTGTGTGGGAGACAAGGAACGGACCCTCCTGCCCGCAGCGCCTCAGTTTGAAATTTGGAAGTTGGCTCAGGTCAGTGATCTCAAACTTGGGTAGGTATGAAATCATCACCTAAAGGGCTTTCAAAACACAGATGGCGGTCTCCTGCCCTGACACGTACACACGCACACACACACACACACACACACACACACACACACACACACACACAGGCAGATACCAGATGAGAGTCAGGTCAGAGGTAAGGCCTGAGACTGCATTTCTAACACGTTTCATAGTTTGGCTGATGCCACTGACTCAGGGACCACACTTTGAGAACAACCGACAGAAATGATGACAACTAGAACTTCTTCCAGAAAAGAAAAAAATGAAGAGCATTTTAAAATTCAAAGGAGAGTTTTAGAACTTGTAAAAGGAGAAATGTCCAACCCCCTCACCAGCTGCGGCCACAGGCTGGGGCCTAGCGCTGCCGGCCTGGGAGAAAAGAAGCCGGATGCTCCCTCTGCTCTCGGAGTTTCTTCTCACTTGCTGTTCACTGGATTCTGCATCTGAGACTATATTTCATGGCACCAGCTGCTTGAGTCTGTAATGAAATACTTTATGTGAAAGCATTTTGAAAATATGAAGGATAAGCAGGGGGTTCTTTTTAATGTATGTTTATATTTTCTGCTTTATCTTCTTCAAAACAGCAAATTATGATTGCAATAAAAGACCGAGATGTAGTTGATGGGACAGAGTTGAATGGGATAGTCGAACTGTTGTGAATTAAATAAGAGTTGCATTATCCCCGCGCATAGTAACCAAGTGCTGAATGAACGTGGAGGGGAGGCCCCGGCTGCTCCAAACATGACAGAGTCTCGCTTTCCCGGAGGGTGGGGAATGGACGGCAGCGGCGGTGCAGGCCACGGGCGTGTACTCAAAGGGCGCAGAGACTGTTCATTTCCAGAGGAGGACATGGAACAGCCGGGACATAGTCTTCTATACCTGGGGCCTGAACTCTCAATGGCCAGCATGCCTGAACCCTCAGTGGTCAGGCCCCAGACTGAGAGCTCAGGCTCCCAGATCTCTGGCCAGTGTCTTTCCCGCGTCTCAAGATCTTAGAGTTTCTTCCCCATGAGTACAGTGCAGCACCTTCGAAGTGTTTTAAATTTAAATTATTTTGTTTACTTTTTGTTTGTCCTTCCATTCATTCATTCCCCATTCATACATTCTGCCTATGCTTGTGCAGCTGCCCCCTCCAGCCACCTGTGCCAGTGTCACCTCCACACACAGAGGCATAGAGTAGAGGTCCACAGGGCCTGAAAAGCTGACTGACAGCAGTTTGTTGATGAGCAACATCGCCTTAGCCCCTGGGAGGGCCAAGGGCCCTGCCCCAGCTCTGGGACTCTAAGGGCCTTGTCTGGCCTTTATGCCAGGTTCTTCCCATCAGAGGAGGGGTCTGCACAGCTGCGGGGACAAGCCCAGCGGAGCCCCGTCCCCACTGAGAGCGTGCCCAGTGCACACTCGTAACCAGTGTACTCCCCTGGGGAGGGCAGTACACCCCTGTGCAAAGCTCTCAGGCTTCAGGGGAGACTGGGGCTGGGCGGGCAGGGGGGGGGATTCAGATCTGCCTGTGAAACTGAGTTAAGTGCCGGTTTCTCAAAGGAGTTGCATTCTATTGGTATTGGCAGAGACATTGCAGAGTGGCAAAGTGAGCCCTGGCAGAGTCTCAGGGCCTGCCTCTGGGTCTGGCTGAGGAGGCCCAGGCAGCTGAGCCCGGGGCCTGCAGAGCCCAGCAATCCCTAAGGAGGCCCCCACCGACTAGTAGAACCGTCCAGCATCACTTAAGAGCCCTCCTCATGGGGGTCAGCCACACTCTTCATCAGAGTTGTTTCAAGCCAAGATCCCAGTTACTCCTGAGAACACTCATAAGTGCACGGCCAGCCAGGGTGGCGCCAGGCAGCTCAGGCCTCAACAACCCCATGACCTTCTCCTGACCTCTGCATGGGATAGTGGCAGAGAAACCCCAGGTTGAACCTAGTGGGCATCATGGTATGGAATCATGCCTGAGACCCTGAGAATCTGTGGGCATCACTATAATTTAAACATACTGGGGCACAGAAACATTACCAATCAGACAGATAGTAAGTCTTGGATTTAAGCTCGAGCAATCAGTTGGGTAAGTGTCCAATGGAAGAGACTATAATTAACCAGACGGCTGAGACCTCAGAGTACCAGCATACCACAAGTTTATAAAAGCCAATGGGCTGCTAAAACAAAACAGAAAATCAAAATAGAAAATCAATGTAAAATTAATGTAAGATTGCATTAGCAGAAGTATAAGTTTCAAAATTAAGGAGGTAAAAATGGGTCAGCCATATTATATAAGTTTCAGGTGTGCATTATTATAAATCAACATCGGTATATACTTAGATCACATATTTTTAAGAGCATAACTACAAGTCAGAATGTTCTATTGTCAGTAGAAAGGTATGGCAAGTTGTTTGGAAAGTAGCCTTGGAATAATGTTTAATGAAGTAGCCCAGAGGAGGTGGGAATCTGGGAAATTTAAGAACTGTCTTCAAATATTTGAGGAATTGTGGGTGAGAATGCTTGCTTCAACCTGGGTATTAAAGCGGAATGCTGAACAGGGGCTATGGAGATGGATCACAGGTGCTGCAGTAGTGGGAGAACTACAGGGACCACATCTAAGGGGAGAAATCAAATACTGTCCCAAAACTAACAATAATAATAATAAGAAGAAGAAGAATAACTTTTAAAATAAAATTAGGTGGAGTACTGAGAAAAACACACACATATACACATTAGAAATGGACACAGCTATTCTGCAGAACATCCCTCAATACCAAGACCCTTAAAAATCCTCACACTCCTTGGTCCAGGTATTTTGTTGCTAGAAATTTATCTCAAAGAACTAATTAAAATGTGGCAAAGATTCCCCTGCAATGATATTTACTGCCATGCTATTTATAATATGGAAAAGTTAGAAGCAACCTAAGCATCCAAAGCTAAGGAAATGCTTACACACATTTGCTACATCCATGCCACAGACCATTAAAAATATGTCTTCAAAGACTATTTAGTGATCCAAGAAATGTTCCCAGTGTCAATGAAAAGAATGAGCTGGATGCAAAACCTGTAGTTAATTTGATTCTAATTCTGTAAAACACATGCACAAATAAGAAGGCATATACCAGAAGACTAACAATGCTTATCACTGAGTGATATCTTTATCAGTGTTTTTTTTTTCCATATCCACATTCCTACATTGAAAATGTCTGCAATGCTAATCAGGAAAAAAATAAGTGTTACAAATATTTGAAGAGCAGTTAATTGTTGAATAGGTGACAGACTCAGGGGTGAGCTAGCAACTCACTACGAGCTTCCAGGTGAGACGGAAGCCTTGAGTCCAGGCCTGCATTGGTTGAGCCAGAGGGCTGCTGAGTGTGAGAATCGACAGGCTGAGAAGGGGAAGTGACATTTACTGAGGCCCTGCTAGGGGTCAGTGCTCCAAGTCTGAGATCTGGATTCGGGATAACACCCATGGTGAGTGTCGTAGCTGGAACCGAATGCAAGGCTTTTTCTCCCTCTTCACCCCCATTAGAAGGAGCCTCTCCCTCAGCAGGAGCCAGGTTGCTCTGTCACCTGTTTATGTGCACAGAGTGTATTCCGTTTAAGATCAAGAAACAAGAAGGAAGTCTCACAACTTGTCAGATGTGTCTCCGGAAAGATTTGTGAAGCCTTTGGGAGGAGAACTCTCTGGGCTAGAAGCAACCCAGGGAGTGGCTGAAACGCAGCTGGAGTCTCAGATTCCAATGACCCCTCAGGGCCAGACCATGCAGATCAAAACTCCAGTTGATGACTCTCTTTTTAAGTCTGTAAAACAGTCTTTTCTATCCCTAATGCATGAGGCTACCTTTGGAAGCAAATCAGCTGTCTGAGTAGGAAGCTCCTGTGTTCTCTTGTCCTTTGCCATCTTCCTCATCCACAAGCAAGTATCGCAGAGTGAAAGGACACACAACCTGACCAGGGCAATTCTGAGTCTGCAAGGAATACAGCCTGAGGTTCCAGACACCAAACCCGGGACAGGCATATGTCTGTCTCCCATTAAGACGTTGGCTTTGTAGAGGGTTGCTTGAGGGGGTTCTTATTCTCATGCAGCAGCTTCAGTGGGTTCAAAGAGAAAACAAGTGTCATAGTCCTTAGAATCTTCTGAGCACTGATGCTCCAGTTCCTGAGTTATCAGCTGCAGCTCCTTTCCCTCCCCTCCTTCACTGGCTACACACACACTCTCACAGGCACACACATCCATGCACACACGTGCATTTGCACACACATTTGCATGTATTCGAGCATTCACACATACCTCTTTCCCATAAGTACCCTCAGTGTCAATTAATTGTACTGGTTCCTGTTTCTAGTCAACAGAAATGGAAAGCAGGGGCTGTGTTCAGGAAAATCTTGCCGGAACGTGAGGGATAAATGTTCTCAGGAGACAGCCCTCGCCAGAAGCACCCTGTTGATCTGAAAGAGGCCGATGGACAACCGCTGTCGGCAGACACACCAGACTCAGCTCTGAGGTCAATGTTACTTGTGTAATCTTTCAAGAAATCAAATGTTTTTCCATCTTAAAAGTGCAGGGATTGAGGGAAGGGGTAGAGGGAGCATTATGTTTCTGACTTTCTGATTTCCAGGGATTTAAAAATAGCCCTTAGTTTTCTTAAAGTAAGCTGTATTTCCAAATCCCCCTACACCTGAAATATTTCCTTTAAAAGGCAGCCTTTAATTAAATGCCAATTAATCAAAATGTTTTTAAAAGAGTTAGAAATGTCAAGCTCCTGGACTATTTTATCCTGCAAGAGAATACTTCATTGCCAATCACCTTAACATCATCTGCAGAGGAGCTACATATTCCCTCCAAAGCAACCAAATCAACCTAACAGCCCACAGTGGGTCTCCAGCTGTATGATCTTGGCAAACTCATTTAACATCTCTGATGTCAACCTCCTGCTTTACAAAATGGTAGACCAACAAGATGTCTCCCCTTTTCAAATTGTGTGAATCAAACCAACTACGAATTGGTTTAGACAAGAGTTGATTAACTATAATTTGTGGGTCAAATTCAGCTCCCTGCTTTTTTTTTTTATAAAGAAAGCTTTATTAAAACACCACCATGACCATTCATATTGTCTATGGATGCTTCCCTATTATTATAGCAAAGTCGAGTAATTGTGACCATTGTCCACAAAGACAAAAATATTTACCATCTGATATTTTACAGGAAAAGTTTGCCAGCTCCTGGTCTAGACCATTACAAACTGAGGTAGTTTGAGTTAGACGATGAGAAGGCAGGTGTTCTGCAGGGAGGACGCAGTAATCCGTTCAATAGGCTGCATCTATTTATATTTTCAGCCTGTGCCACCACTTGGGCTCACACAGCAGGCAGCAAATTTATGGAACGTGTTAAGTAGAACTTTCTTGTCATTGTCCTAAAACTGCTGCTTCTAAGCTTCAGTGAGCGCCCCGTTGGCAGGCGCCCCATCTCCTCCCTCTCTGTTCCTGCCCCCAGCCTGCAGACTCCATCACGTCCCTGCCCACCCTTCCCCTTTCCAGACTGCACCATGGGTATGTTTTTTTTATATCTGTCCTCAAACAGAAGCCTCTCTCTCCCCTTGAGTGTTTTAATTGCTTTTCTCTGGACCATGTCCAGGTTCCTCAAGGAGTCTGTGGCCAGCGCTACATACTTCCAGGAGCAGAGTGTGGTTTCAAGCAAGGAGGGACTTACTGGCTGGGGGGCTCAGGGGCTGAGGGCTGAATTTTGTGGTCAGATGTGTGCTGAAATCCTAACTCTCAAAACTTCTGGTTATGTGGCCTTTGTCTGTAACAGTCAGGCCATCTCCACAACTTCTGAGGTGATGATGTAGAATGGTTCTTGTTTTCTGAGAAGCCACCTATGATTTTAGCTGTGTATCTGTATGTGTGTTTGTGTGTGTGTGTATACACAACTAAAATTGCAGCTGAATTCCCTGAAGACATAAACATATATCTGACAAATGACATTAACAAAAATGTATACAAATATTTTAATTATCATTTTATGTATTACAAATATTTATATAAATATCTTGTTAGATGTATATAGTATACATATTCTCCCTATATATAGACTTAACACATCTATATTTGTTTATATATATTTATTTGATATATTTAAAACTAATAAAGTTTATCATATTTTCCAATTAAGCACTAGGCCCTTTGTGGGGGCTCAGCCTCACCTCTTTCTGCCCTCCCAGAACCAGACTGCCTGGAGGAAGAGACACTGAGGGTCACCATGAAGCCCAGAGAAAGATACCCCAGTAGAAGAGAATATAAATGAGGAACTTTAGTTATTCAATAAATACTTGTCAATTCATATTTTAAGTTGAATGGCTCTCAAACCCTTTATTTTAAAATTTATTTGGCAAACATTTATTGTACACCTAATGGGATCCAACCCCTTCAAGTAGGACATGTCCTTTGCACCCTGAGTATCGGCTTACAACTCATTAGCCATTTGACAATACAGCTGGAAGGGCAGGGGTTGAAGAGAAGGTAACCCTGGAGAGTCCCGACCACTGTCACCTGGAGCTAATGACTTGCCTTGATGCTAAGAAAAGCCAGTGAGAATGTGTTTCCCCTCACCAGCACCTAAAGTGCACTCCAGAGCTTGAGAAACACAGACTCTCCCACTCTTCCTGGTCTCCTCCTTTGGTGCCCAACATCCTGTGAGCACGGTTGGATTGATTTTTCACTGAACCTCTTTCCTGAA
Source organism: Scalopus aquaticus (assembly GCA_004024925.1). Taxonomy (NCBI): domain Eukaryota; kingdom Metazoa; phylum Chordata; class Mammalia; order Eulipotyphla; family Talpidae; genus Scalopus; species Scalopus aquaticus. The sequence goes on from PVIJ01008194.1 coordinate 19,562, forward strand.
ATGGTCTACAAGCAGTTCATCTGCCCCTTAACTGCTACAGCCACCATGGCAGACACTGGTCATAAGAGACTCTTGTCCCTAATCTCGGCAACAACGATCCCAGACACAGACAACACGAGGAACATCATCTGAGAGCAGAGAGGAGCCCAGAATGTCTCCCCACCTCCACCTGGATTTGCTCTGGGTAACTCTGAGTGTTTAAAAAAGCAAAAAAGTTTCCAAAGGCCTGTACTCTCATCTCCCATTACCCCTGAGCAGACCCCTATCTCTAATAGGGATCACGCATTAATGACAGAGACAAGTCCTCGGGAAGATTAAAGGCCTTGTATAATTAAAAAGATAAGAGCAGGCCCAGGAGAAGGAAATTGGGATTCAATTAACACGAGCACTCTCCCCCCAGCGCTCCCCCGCTATCAAATGTTCCACTCAGAAGTGTCCTCTCTGCTTGCTGAGAGTGAAAGGCTGAAGGGCTCTTATTTATGGCTTGCTCAGAATTGGGCCTGGGGGCCTTCCTTGCTGGGGGTTTGTTTACCTAGAGCTCAGAGGGGAGGGGGCAGCCACACAAATCCTGCAGGAGGAGGCTGCAAGGTGATTTTGACTCCTTTTCTTTCCCCCTCTTGGTTTCTCTGATCTTCTTGACAGGGGAAGAAAAATACTCAATAGAAGGTCTATTTCCTTCCTCCTTCAGCCTGAGGCTGACACAACAGGCTAAGGGTCACTGCTGAGAAAGCTCTGTGGGGTTATTTGTGTTGGGAAACCAGCTCACTTCCCCCTTTCCGTCTTTCTCAGGTTTCCATGGAGGCAGAGGGAAGATAAGGTTGGAGAAGCAGCTGCTCAAGGGTTTGTGGGACTGGATATGTAGGGTACCGGCCTCAGGGAATGCTACCTCTGGTGATCTTCTCAAGGTGCAGGGGTGGGGGAGGGGAGCAGAATGCACTGGGGTCTGGGGTATATGCTGGAGTTGCTAGGGTAGGAACAGCTAGGTGGGCTCCAGCAAATGGCAGAGGCTGACACCAGGTCTGTGTGAGTGGTCCCAAGGTGCCTTTTCTTACCACGTTTTACCTCACAGCTAACTGGTGGCAAAGGCTGACTTGGCCCCAGGACTTTGCTAAAAAAGAGCCCGGAGGTTCATTTGGATGGATGGGTTATGTGTGAAAGATTCTGATTTTGCCAAAGACCATGATTTTCCAGTTTCCCCCTTTCTTTTTTTTCCACAGGGACTCATGGAACCTTCAGCCGGAGCCCTCCTAGCTAGAAGACAGCTCCCGGACACATATGGGGCCCTCTGGCTGTGTGCAGCCAGGCCAGCAGAGCCCGTGAGGCTGAGTATGGCCTTGAGGAAACCAAGCCAGGACATCTGGGACCAAGAAGACAGAAAACAGCATAACAGCTGGAAGGAGTGGAGAAATTTGCAGATAAAGCATAGTAATCAGGATATTAGACCTTGTTCCATGCCCAGTTAATCATCTGAAAGCTCTATTCAAGGTTGTACATTAGCCTCACTTAATATGCCACAGGCACCTCAAGCGCAAGATATTTAAAGCCAGACTCCATCTTTTAATCACCCAATATCTCTTCTCCCCCTTGTTCTCTATTCCTCTGACTGAGTAGTTAGAACTGATTGAGACTTAGTTGTTCAGTCCACAAAATGGAAGGAACAAAAACAGGTCTGTCTCACTTAGAGTTAACAGAATTAGCCAGAGAGCCAAAAAATAAATGCATTTTGGAACATATGAACAGATTGCCAAAACTGGAGACCTTGACGTTCCTCTCCCTCACTGCCCACAACAGTCACCTCCTACTGACTCTCAAAGTAGGGGCACCATCTCACATGAAGTGAGGGTGAAATGGTACTCTGTAAACAGCATGGACTACGCCTGTGGAAGATGACAAACCACTGCAGCCCAGCGCATTAAGAAAGGTACTCCAGAGATCTCCCTCAGAGCAATAGGCAACCATTTCAGCAGAACCCCATTCTAGGCTGAAACTGAATTTTTAGAGCGAGCTTGAGGGAAAGTTATCTGAAGCAAGCAGCCATGTAGTTACAGAGTGAAGACCTGAGAGACAATCAGTTGTATTCCTCATTTCCCAGAAGAACCTTTCTAATAGAAACAGTGGAGATGTCAGCCTTGCGGAATCATGCCTTGCATAGCACTTTCCCGACTGATTAGTGATGACCTATGTAACCAATAGGATATGAAGGAAAATATAAGTTAGGACTTCTGAGCCTAGATCACAAAGCACATTGAAACTTCTACATTGGATTGCTCACTATAGGAAGTCAGTCACCATGTTGTGAAGACACTCAGCATGTTTTATAAAGAGCCCAAGTGGTGAGGAGTTGCAGCCTCCTGCTAATAGCCAGCGAGGAAGTGGGGTCTCCTGCCAACAGTCACATGCACTGACTATCTTGGAAGCAGGTTCTTCAGCCCCAGTCAAGTCTTCAGATGACCACAACCCCAGCCAACATCTTAAGAGACCATGAGTCAGTACTTTTCAGCTTTTTACCCAAATCCATGACACACAAACCTGAGATGATAAATGTTCACCTTAATTCACTAAGTTTGAGGGTTATTTGCCAGACAGCAATAGATAACTAACACAGAGGGTATATATCATCAAATTGTGTACTGTATTTCCATGATGCATCTATAATCATTATCTCAGATTATTCATACTCTTATCTAGCCCCCCGGGTCTAAGGTAGAGAAGTTACAGTTTGGAGAGACTGATTCAACTTTCCAAGTTGAAATTAGCGTTCCCACATTATGCATAAAGAAACCAAGCATGCTGACTTCTAGTATTTTCTCCTTGCACACAAGCTGTTGGAATCACATTGTGTCAGCATCTGCATCCTCAGCCATTGTCTAGGGCTTACTTTGTTTTGCAAGAACTCCTTGCTGGGTACTCCAGGCCATGGAAGGGAACAGCATCGTGGGTGGATTCGAGAGTTACCTCAACTTTAGCACAACCTGCTAAGCTAGCCTGAGTATTCCCAGCCATCATTCAACAAGCCTCAATTGAGTGCCTACCATATGACAAGTGTCAAAGAAGCCACATCTACAGGATGCATTTCCTAGAGGCACAGTTCAATGGAGAGCCAGGGGGTGAAAAAAAAAGAGAAAAGAAAATATAAGAAAGCTATAACATTTGAGCTTGAAATGTCACAGGGAGCCAAGGAAGTTGCCTGATGGATTGCCCTGTCATCTCCAAGCCAAAAGAAAAAAAATTTTAGATCCATCAATTTGTTCCTGCCCTTTTAATCCAAACAATATTTTACAACATCAGAAGGCAAAGAAATTATTTTCTTAGACATTCAACTCTGTGTGTAGATTGCTGATCACTTAAGCAGAAAGCAGCAAGTGAGAACTGTAGGTTGTTCAAATGCCTACATATCTTATTGATCCGGATTGCATGTAATAATATACTATAACATATTTGAGAGCCCACATGTTCATGTATTCGCTCAGTTCTCACTCAGTTATGGGACACTCACTCTTACACAGCTTTGCCCTAGACACTGAACATGAAGGGATGGATATCTATACACACACACCCCAACTTTCCAGGTCAAGGATCAAGCCCGCCTGCCTGCACCTGCTCCTCCTTCTGGGTCCCTTCCGGGTGAGTGTACACGTTCTCCAGAGCCTTCTCTCCAGGGTCCACCTGGAGCCCTCTAGGCTTCCACTATCTGCCTGTTGGAGCAAATGTTTGGTTCTTGGGTTCAGATTCTGTGCGGATATAGTTTTATTTATAGAGTGGCCCAAGAAACTTCCTTCGACACGAGAAGATGATTCACAGCTTGAGGTATATGCTACTGATGTTTAAATTTAGGTTGGTTTCGTAGCAATGGCTTCCAAGTGATGGTGGTATTTGCTGAATTTCAAACCAGCCATGCCTTCTTTCATCTCCAGGTCTTCTCTCCCACTGCTTCTGCCTCCTCCAAGCTCTCGGTCTGACCCCCAGTCTGTGCTCTGCCCTTCTCCCATTAGACTAGGTTCCTCTAACTCAGTGGTCTGCTCTATATTTGAGTGCACCCCCACTTCTCCCACCAGACTGTAAGTCATCAGTAGCCTGACTGTGTCTAGGTCACCATGCAATGTCCAGCACGAGGAATAGTGAAAAATGATTATCATTATCTGCCTTCATTTTACAAATGATGAAATGAAGACGCAGAGAAATGAAATGGCTTGCTCAGTGTCATACAACTAAGAAGTGGCAGAACTAGAATTTGAACTCATGAAACCTGACTGAGAGCCTGTGTTTCAGTGCTGCTTAACACTGGAAAGTATTACAGGCTAGTGACTCCATATCTGTTGCCTGTAATTTTGGCCTTATTCTATTTCCTGTTAAGATGCAAATCAGAAGACAGAAACTCTTTTTTTTTTTGCGTGTATCTTTTTTGAACGTTTTAAGACAGCAAAGAGCATCCCCTGGATTTTCTCTTCTGTAAGTTAAATTATCCATTCTCTCAAGTGTTCCATAAGATGAGCTCTTCCTGGCTCCCTGACCCTCTTGGTCACCCTCTGTTGAATATCCTTGAGTTTATAATAATTATCATAGAAAGTGAAACCTAGAAGGAAACACAATCCCTCAGGCGTGGTTCAACCAGAATGGAGTAAATTCAGATAATGGGTCTCTGTTTGAGGTGGAGCATATGGCAAAAAATCTGAAACAGGTGAAAAGCCACTTATAAGGGACAGGGGTGACACTGAGTCCAAAGAGGAGGCAGGAAATAATAAATTGGGAAAGACCTGGAGAGGCTACAAGAAAGGTGCATGCTAATAAAAGCTTGAAGTGCCATAAAAACTAAGAGAAGAGGGAGTTTAAAGAAGCAGGAGAGTGGTTCATTTGTAAGACTTTGCAGAGGGCTTAAGGAGGATAAGAACTGAGGGATGGGCAAACCTACAGGCTCCAATGAATTAGGGGAAATGCAGGGACGATGGGAAGGGCAAGCAATGGATCATCAAGGTGACTGTTTATTGTCCCTCCCTTCTTCCTACAGAAGGGAAGGGAGCACAGTTGCTGGGAAAGGCAGGACAGGCAGCAGGGTCAAGTAAAAGGTGGCTTATATGATAAAGAGACTGGAGACAGGGTGTTTTTCAAGAGAGAAGAAGGAGTGAATGAAGAAAGAAAAACTGAAATTGCTGGAGCCAGTGTAACATGAAGGGAGCAGGCATGATGGAAGGTGAGGGAATAGTTAAAGGTCTCATGAAAACCCTCACTTAGTACTTTATGGTGTGCAAAAATTTCTAGCTCATTATCTCATTGGGTTGCATGCCAGCCCTAAGAGGGAACTATTCTGTGTCTAATTTATATTTAAGACAACAGAGGTTCAGCGAAGGTAAATGACTTTCCCAAGGTCATAAAAGTAAAAGATTTTCTGACTTCTAATCCCTCTTTCCTGATCCTCTGACTACAATCTATTGTATTGCAACCAGGGAGATAAATAAGGTGTGAGCCAAGGTCATATCCTAAAGGGGAAGCAAGAAAAGTGGGTGTTAAAGGCTAAGGAAAGCTCAGAAGGTTGAACACATAATTGTAGAAAAAAGAGTCAATGAGAAATGAATAAAATATTTGTCTGGCAGTATCAAGAGTGTCAAAGGCAAGAGTCCAAGTTTGCACTGGTCCAGAGGAGCCAATGCTAATCCTCTCCTGTATCCTGAGAAACAATAATCCAGCCGTTAAGGCCACTAAGCTTAGTGAGTGCCATCATGTCAAAGAACCAGTAGGTGACTCAAGGTAGGACTGTTGTGTGGCCAGAGACTACACAAGAGGCCAGAGAGTAGAAGATATAGGGATCAGCCCAGTAGCCACACATGGCAGGATTTACCCAAAGAGTGAAATGCCTGTACAGAATCCCACAGGAAATGAAGGAACCCCATAGAAGTGGGCAGTCTGAGAATGCCCCTGTGGAGTGTGGAACCCAGAATTCTGTACATGTGTAAGTACTGTGGTGAATAAAGCTATAAAAACTGAGAAACCTTGGTGCTAACGAATGTGTTTAGGTAAAGTTCTGTTACCAGAGGTCTGGAAAACCCTTCAGAAGTGCTTAAAGGAGTCTTTCTAACATGGAAACAGGAATAAATCAGAGCAATGAAAATATCCATAAGAAATCAAGTACTAGGCTATGAGAACATGATTCTGGAAAGTCTAGTTCCAAATCCTGGCAAGAAAGATGGAAAGAGATGCTATGGAGGGGAAAAAATGCATAAGATTTTTTTATTGAGTAAAACTGAGAGAATGAAGGAGAAAGGAGAGATCAAAGATGATTCTCAAAAACCAATGAAATGGTGGCAACACTGAATAAGAAGAGAAAAATAGGAAAGGTCATAATGTATGAGGAGAACTGAGTTTAAGAGAGCAGAGGGGCACCACTGGAAAGCTCTCTATAGGGTCTGAAAATGAAACCAAAGTTCTCAGCAATTGTCAAGCCTGGGTGCGAAAGATTCAGAGGTCATCTGCAAGGAGGAGGCATATGACTCCTTGAGTGTGGGGTTGCAAGGTCATGGTCTGAGCTTTGGAGGAGAAAATGGTGATCCACAGAACTAACTACTAGCGTGGGAGGAAGAAGCATTTCCATTCAAAGACTCCCTGGAGAAAGGGACCGAAGACATCAAAACTTAGAGTTTTAAGGAGGTCCTGTTCTTAGGGCTGTCTCTGGAGTTGGGGCAGGAAAAGTAATATTTATATGTACAAGTGGTAGCCTAGGTCAGGCAGGCCAAGACTTCGAGCAGAGGTCTGAAAGTAGAAGTACTCGGAATTATTCCAGGAGGGAATACTTTTCCTTAGAAGGGGAAGTCTTTAAAGCTGATACTAAAGATTGACTAATGACAACTAAGGAGAGCCTCAGAAATTTGGTATCTTTTAGGCAACTGCAAAACTCCCTTGGATCCTAGAATGCTGCTCTCAAGGTGCCATCAGGGTACGACCAAATGCCCAGAGACCCAGGTCACAATTTTGAGGCTATTAAAACCTGGTGCCACCAGAGCACAAATCTAGTCAGTCTCATCATTGTCCCAAGATCAATCCAAGGAGGACCTTGACTCCAGCTGGAACTTTACAGCAAATGCATGATGGAAACGCATTAAAAATATTTTTCTATTAAAAATTGCTTAATTTGGGGGAGTTGAGAAAGTTTGGAATTTGCCTAAAAGAATGCCCAATTCCAATACCGCTAGAAAGCTAGGTTTAATTAGTGACAATGTTTTCTGAACCCCCAATCAAACTTCATGATCTGACCTACAAGTGTACTGAAGATGGTGGAACAACATATTAGAGCCTGTCCCAGCACATGCAGGCAGAGTCCCACATGTAGAGTGATGCAGACTTTGAGTTGGCCAACCTGAGCCTGAATCCTGGCAACCTCACTTACTTGATGGTGAACTTGAGCTACCAGACCCAACTTCCAACTCAGACCGACTTATGGTATTATAAGAATAAAAGAGACCTATCTACTCAAATGGGCCAAATGATGTAGGAACCCTTTATAAATGATAATGTGCTACATTTTATTACTGTTATATTGCCAGTAAGTAGTAAGAAAGCATTTCTTTAGTTCAACTCCAGAACCTGGAGCTGAAGTGTATGACTTTCCCTGCATGACATTTTTCCTCTTCTGCTATTCTCAACTCAGTAATACACAACAAGTCTCCCTTTGCCAGTTATCCTCAATCATTTTTAGCCGAGAAACTTCACAGCCCCTTGCCCTCCAAAATGAGTTTGGAACTAAGTCAGTAGTTTGGGGGAAGAGAGTTTGGTGAACTGAAACTAATAAGTCACTTGGGGACCTGAGTCTCATTTTCTTGTGGGATAATTCCAAGACTTGACTCACTTTGGACCTGGGCTATTAGAAAGGCCACATGTGTGTGGTCTGGTTTGGGAGCACTACAAAACACAGAACTTATTCTAATGCCATGCTCTTTCACGGCCTTTAAGATGCTAAATTGAATCTTGCCTCAGTGTTGCTCATGGGGGTGAAATTACTTAACAGATGAGGAAACGGAAGCTCAGAAAAAAATTAAAATGTGCCCAAAGTCACACAATGAAGTGTTAGAACTGGGAAATTAACCCTTTTCACCCAATCCAGTATTTTCACAATACCATCCCTGTAAAGAAAAGTCTCTGTGAATAGAATGAATTATTTGAGGACCCCTTCTCATAGCATTTTGACTGAAGAGCTTCAGTGAATCCTCTGGCCCTCCACAAGGCTGAGGAGAGCAAATCATCCAGTGGAATGGACTATAGACTCCAGAGATTCTTCACATGTCCATCTACACCACTTAATAAAGAACACAACTGGTGTTGCAGATCAATGAAAAAAGAATAAACTATTCAACAAATATTGCTGGGAGAACTGGTTAGCCATAAAGAAAACTCATTTGGAATTCTACTTCACAGCATGCAAAAATAGATTTAAGATGACTTAAAACTTAAATGTAAGAGTAAAATCTGAAACCTTAAAAGAAAATGTGAGGGAATATATTTATGACCTCAGGATAGAAAATGCTTATGTTTTAACGCACAATATGAAAATTAAAACTCATGAAGAAAACGTTGTGACTTTGACTACGTTGAAATAAGAATGTGGGTTCATCGTAACACATCATAAGGAAAATGAAACAACAAGCCACAGACTGAAAGAAAGTATTTGCAACACATAATAATCACAAATTTTCAGAACGTAATTTCTTTAAGTCCATAAGAAAAAGGCAAACAATTTAACAGAAACAGTCCAAAGAAATCATGGACATTTTACAGAAGAGGAAACTCAAGTTGCCAATAAATACAAAATTTCACTCAACTTCACTGGTAATCAGAAAAATTAAAAATAAAACCACAAGGAGAAACAAGTATATGCTCAAAAATTTAAAAGTCTGATTACCAAGTGTTGGTGAAAGAGTGGAGCAGGTGAACTCTCATGGCTGGTGGGAGTGACAACTGATACAGAAACATTGTAAAACAACCAGGTACCGTCAAGTACACTTAAAGAGATGTGAACTGGACTGAGCAGTTACACCCCTTATGTCAGATCATGTGTTGCTTAACATTTTGGTCAATGATAGACTACATACACAAGGGTGGCTCCAATACCATATGGCCTAGGCAAGACCATCTAGTAGGCTATACCATCTAGATTGGTGTAATTATACTCTATGGCATTTTCACAACGACAAAATCACCTAACAATGCATTTCTCAGAATGTATTGCCACTGCTAAGAAATGCCAAAAAATACTTGGCCTATGCAAAAAGAGATGTTAAAAAGAATGTCCACAGCAGCATTGCTAGAAACAAAACAGAAAGAAAAAATGCATTAACTGGAAAATGGATAACTTATGAAACAGTCCAAAACTGGAATAGCATATAGTCATAAAAAAGGAAAGTACAGATGCAGACAACAACACAGGAACCTCACAAACATGCTACTGAACAAAATAAGAAAAAATTCAGTTGCACAGGAATATAAATATAGTATAATATAAATATACCATTTCCATATCATGCAGAAATATGATCATATATAGGCCAGTTTTTTTTAAAGATTTATTTTTTATTTATGCATACAAGCTGGGGTACAGGCCAGAGGCGTGGGGCAGCGAGAGGGCTCACCAGAGACAGAGCGGGGAGCAGAACAGGCAGATCAGAAATACACTGCTGAGGGGAGCAGCGGGCGAGGCAGGAGAGGTCTGCCGCACCATGTGGGATTCTCCCCGGCCGGGCGTCGAACTCACATCGCTGCTGCTGACAGCTCCACAGCGCAGCGCTTAATCGCTGCGCCACCGGGGAGGCCCCATATAGGCCAGTTTTTAGTATGAATTTGGTAGAGGACCCAGACAAATAACATTAATTTTACTGATTTGGTATAGATAATCACCTAGCACTCTGGGCATAGATCAAGCCAGAGCTAACATTCTATCTTCTTCTTATTGAACAACATGGCCAGCACTTTGCATAGCAGCTAGAACACGACAATGCATAACAATAAACAATAACTTGATGAGGGAATGAAGAATGGATGGATATGGATGGATGGATGGATGGATGACTGGGTGGCAGCTTAAAGCCTAAACAGTATAAAGATAGTATATAGAAGCTCTATGGCAGATGGCAAGAGGAAGCAGAAAGCTAAAGCTTGAGATCTGCAACCAGAATTTCCTTTCTCCTATCTCTTGAATATACTCAATCAGATAAAATTAGGATCATCCAATTTAGCATAAGCCTAATTGGATCCTTTATTAAATGGGAAGAAGATGATGAGTATGTCGATTCTGTACAAGTCTCCCACACCCACTCACCCTACTAGTTAGCTTAAAGAATCAGCACTTCTTTCTCAACCCCCTGCGCTATGGCCTGACTCCTGCTCCCCAGTTCAAGTTGATTTAATCTTTTGAATGTGCTTTGATTACAGACACTGTTTACTGACTTACAAGTTTGATTCCCTTCTTGGCCCTTTCTAGGCTGCAAGCTTGATGAAGAGATATGTTTTTTTATTCATCTATTAAACCTGCACTTATTACAGCATTTGGCAGAACACAGGTGCTGGACATACACTTCTTTGGAAACTGAGAGACACTGAGATGCAGACTATTCAAAGTAGTGAGTCTAAACTCAAAACCTCAAGTCTTAATAGATGAGCAATATAAGATCTCAAATCAGAAGAATGGGAAAAAATACAAAGCAGACTCCAGGCTGATTGTAGCTAAGGCATAAAAAAGCAATTTAAACCAAGCCCTGAAGTTTTCCTGAGTCCCCTGCTAAGCCAAGCAAGTCTGATACATATAAGACACCTAGCAGGCCACCCACAGCCCACGGGACAAAGTGACTCCATAAGATTTGGGTTGGGATATATTTGGAGGATTGAATAAAAGTCAGTTTTGTAAAAGGGGACATTCCAGATGAAAACGCATCAGTGTGCCCTGGAAAGGACAGGCAGGTGACAAGGCCAGGAAGAGGTACAGAAGCAGGTGGAAGTGAATGAGGGTGGTGGGGATGTCGTCCACAGAGAAGGGTAAAACCCTGGAATTAATCATGCCTCTATTCACCATCTGTGTTGATCCTACATTAATTCTGGTGCAGTGACCAAAACTCACTCGAAATTCTTCTGTGAGATACTATCGGAAACTCCTCTTCTAAAAATCTGTTCAAGTGGCTTAATTTTGTCTATTCGTTAAAAACTCTGCAAATGTGAAAGCCAGAACTTGAAGAAGAGACCAGGTTAGAACTCATAATTGGTTCTGATGGTTTCTTTCTTCCTTCTTTTTTGGAATATTCTCCAATCTTGGATAGAGTAGCCCAGTTGGTGGGAGCCATCATTGTCCAGCTCCTGGATAAAATGCCCAACAGCAGTGACAACAGCAAAGCAGTTACAACTTGTTTGCCACTCACTGATGTTGGCGCTGTCTTCACCCGTGATCGTGAATCATCCTTTAAGAGTGACAATGATGCTCTCAGGTTGGGACTATTACCCCACTTCACACATGAGAAAACTGAGTCTGAGAGATAAAGTAGCCTGTACTAAGTGATAGAGCAGAGGTTCATCTCCAGAGCCATCTGGCTTAATCTTCTTCTAGTTGTTCATGAAGACACATCTCTAAGGGATATTGAGTTCTCTCCAAGTCTTACCAGATATTTCTACCCACTTGAAGGGCAAAGAATGACAACCTTTAAAACAAGGGGAACTTAGTAGCAGGAATTAGTTGGGTCTCCGACAGCTCCCTATGTCTGCTGATTGGATTTTGTTGGAAGACCACATGGAGTGTCAGGACATTGAAAACATCAGTTGACGAGACCCACTGTCAGTGGTCTTCCTTCTTTTCTTTAACTTTTCTTTCCTTTCTTCCCTTTTTCCTTTCTTTCCTTTCTGCCTGCCTGCCTTCCATTAAGTAAATTTTTACAAAGCACCTATCAACACAAGCTTTGTGTGAGGGGCTGGGTACAGAGATAAAGTGGCCTAGGACCCACACTCAGGGACCTTGGCAAATGGACATGGGAAACATCTTGCACGGTGTGAGACAGGCATGTCACATTCTAAAGCAGAGTGGACAGAGAGAATCAAAGCCACCCCCTTCCCTGTGTGCGGGGCCCTGTTGCCCAACAGAATGTGAGGGCAGCTCTGCAAGCAAACCACACATTACCCTGGTTACGCAGAGGAAGGACAGTGTGGTCACATGGGGAAGAACAAAGAGCCAGAGGAAGACAGATTGAGGGGCCAGGACAGAGAGAGACTGTTTCCCCGAGCCCACAAGAGGAGAACCTAGCAAGATTCCTCCCTAACCAGTCTCGCCCCACTCCCACACTCAGCCCACCATCTCTCAAGGGAACTTTGACTTCTCAGTCCTTAATATGGTAAATAAGAATGGAAAATGTAAATCGTGACAACACTAGAGAGCAGGACGGGGCTGGAGGCTGCCTTCCGGTGGAGGGGGAAGATCCACTCCAGTATTTATTTATTATTATTATTTCGAGGAGAGAAAAAAAGTCAGAAATATTTCCAAAATGTCAACACTATTAAGAAAATCTGAACACCTTAATCCATTTAAATGTCAGCTAGAAGCAGGCATGGGTTTTCGGGAGGGTAGGACGAGGAAGTAAGGAGGGGTGGAAGGAATTAATGCCAGATTCCACATAATCTATCAAAGTTTCTTTCTTTTCTTAATATATTAAATATTAAATGCTTCTTTGCATCTGAGTGAGAGAGGAGAGAGAGAGGGACCAGGGTGGAACTCATAAATGCCTAGATAATTGGTTTTGAGGGTTTTTTTCTTCTTTCTTTCTTTCTTCTTGGCGGATTCTCAATTTCCCTATAAAAGAGAAAATTCATTTCCAGCCGCTAATGTAATGTCAGCGTGCTGTTTACTAAGCATGGATGATGTATAGGGGGACACTACTTTCAGAGGACTACTTAATGATGCATAGAATTAAATCCTGAGCTCCTCAGCTGAGCCTCCTCCCTCCCTCCTGGTTCCCAGGCTCTCAGTGCATCCTGGGAGAAGCGGAGTTGGCATAACCTGTCTCCCTGGTTGCTAGAATTCTGAGCTCTCTCCCCAGGAAGTTTGAAAATAACCCCTTAGCCCCTACAGACACATTTGCCCCAGGCATGGCCTGGGGCCAGCTCCTGGACAGTAAGAAGCTAATAGACAAGGGGAAAGATGGTTACTGGTTGCTGAGGGGGAGAGGAACTAGGTGCTCATGGGACAAAGCAGGTGTGGTGGGAGGCGAGGGCGGAAAGGGGGCAAGGCCAAGTTGGAGAGCTCTGATAGGGAAAGGGCTGACCTGGTGGGGAAGGGAAGAGGTGGAAGTGGAGCTTCTCTGATCACGCCCTCTGCCCTCTGCCCTCTGGAATCCACAGTATTCAGTTGTCAAGGAAAATAGATGTGGGCAGCTCAGCTGGGTCCCCAAGGGCCTCTGAGGCTGTCATTGCCCGGGCAGCACCTAGTCCTCCTGCTCCAGCCCTGCGTTTGCGTCAGTTCAGTGCAGCGCACACAGGCCCACAGGGCTGCCTGAGGTCATCTGTCCTCCCAAGGAGCAGCACCCTGCAGCGACACTGCTGGGCTTCCTGGCCTGGAGAGGTGACCTAGCCCTGCCACCTGAGACCTCTAACTCGGGCTGGCAGGCTGAGCTACCAGGAAATTGGGAGTGAAGGTAGGAAGGTTAATAATGGATTGTGGACTGAGGGGAGTGAGGGATGGGACTCAAGATAGGACGCAGGGACCTCAGTTCTCTCTGTACCTCCTCCAGCAGTGCTTTGGCCCCACCGTAGTCGTCTGCCAGAAGCTAATCCCTTTCTTCTCCCCGAGGTAAACAGAGTGGCCTCATTTTCTTGGTCCCCTAAACATTTGCTATCCGTGACCACTCCCTATTTCTGGAAGCCCTCTACTCCTCTGGCATCCTCAATGCTGCTCTACTTCTGACAGCTCATTGCCCTCTATCCCTCATGGGTGTCTTTCGTTCCTCCAGACTGCCACTGTGGAGTTTCTACGGGTGCCTTCCCTGATGGCTCCCTCCTCCTCTGCTCCTTTGCCCCTATGGAGGCTCTAAGTCGACATCTCCAATCTAAGCTCTCTCCTGGGTTCTGGGGCACCTTTGAAACCACTTCTAGGACCCTAAAGATATGTTTCATGTAGCAAATGTAGCAAATTCAGTGACATTGCCTACTCTCAGCTACCCTTCCCAGTACCCCATATCTGCTCGTGCAGTTGCCATTATTCCAGGTTCTCAGAAAACTTAGAATCATCATTCTCTTCTCCTTTAAGCTTTAAGGTGCCCCTCTTTCCTACTCATCCCCTGGCCCGGAGTCACCTCTGCTCCAAGTATTATGGCTCGGACTCCTGCCAAGTTCCCGGGATCTCACCTGCCCCATCCAGCTGTCTCAATGCCACCGGGATGTCTTCTAAGCCAGTTTACAGAGGCTGGTCACCACCTACTCCACTGTGTCCAGACTGCATAGCACAGAACCAACTTTAAAGAGTCAAGGCCTAAGGGAGCAACATTAAGCCTGAGGCAAAATAGGGAGGAGACTCCAAACCACTGCCTCCTTGTGGAAAAACAGAAGAAATTGGAAGTTTCTAATTTGAAAGGTCAGAAGAAGAAAGGAAAAAATGTTTTAGTTTAGCTTGACTATCTGAAGAGCTACTCTGTAATAAAAGTGGGGAGATGCTGATTCACACAGAGGGATGTATCTGGAAGCAGTGGACACAGAAATAATGGCCTTGATTTTAGTAGAAATTACAAATAGTGCCAGGTAAAAATGAAAATATCTGCTTTCCAACATAGATTGATGATCATGTGTAGGGGTGTTCAGGAAGAAAATCACACACAGGGATAGAGAGGCAGGAAGAGTTTTCTTCGAAGGGCTTTAAAGTTCCTTCCCTGCCAGAGGGTCAGATTCTTCATGTCCACACATGCTCTGTGAAAGCCTTCACTCTGTGAAAAACTTCCCTATGAAGAACGGCTCTTCACTGATCCTTCAAGTCCACCTCCTACAGGAAGCCCACTCGGACTTCTCTGTCTTCTCCCATCTTTGACTCACAGTCACTCAATCACGTGATCTACTATACTCCCTCTCCTTACCCTCAAATTTTTCTAAATGTGAATCTCTCTGACCTCCTCAATATACGAATCATGATGCTGCTTTTGCAGTCTGATGATATCGAACACCAACCCAGGATGCACTGCGGTAATAAATATTTGGTGAGTTGATTTCTCAGACACCATTACCAACATGTTTCACTGCTTACCTTGAGTCTTACTCTGTTAGCCTTGCCAGTCAAGATGTCATCCAAAGAACGATTCCATGAGTGGCGCTCCATTGCATTCTGAACAAAATGTCAGCTCCTAGGCCTGGTCCTCAGACCTCATCACATTCTGATCATAAGCTCCCTTTCAAAATGCTCCTGCACCCCTCACAACCAAGCCCCACTTTGTGCTCTGGTCCTCTAGACTCCCACTCTTCCCCCTGACTGGAATGTCCTTCCCATCTTTGTTCATCTGGAAAATTCCTATTCACTCTTCAAAAGGCAACTTAGAAATCACCTTCTCGGTGAAGCTTTTCCTGGTGACCTCTAAGGCAGCTCCTTCGCTCCCTCCTCTCGGCTCCCATGACACTTTGGGCAATCTCCATTATATTGCTCACCATATTTTATTATAGTTAATTGTGTACACATCTGCCTTCCTCACTGTATGATGTGCTTGCCCTTCAAGGGCAAAGACAATGCCTTACCCATCTCTCATCCCTCTAGTATCCAGCAGAGTGTGAGGCAGATAGTATTTAATTAATAGGGAAGGAGATTGGGAAAGAATGGAAGGAATGGGAAGCATGGATAAAGACACAGAGGGAAGGAAGCAGGGAAAGAAAAGAGAAGAAAGTTGGTGAGCAGTGGGAGAGTTGTGATTAGCATGTAATGAAGAGTATTTGACCCACAGTTACTAAGTGACCAAGGAGGCACTTGTGAGACTTCATAGGTCCGGGAAAAGATGTCTCCTCTCAGGAACATCCCCTTGGGGGCATGGTTACAGTTTCCTTGCACTATCGTCTGTGCTGATTAAAGCAAATCTCTCTCCCTTCCAGGGTCCTGACATCCCCTTGTTCATAAGAGAGAAGAGAGTAACTATTTCCATGAAGGAGATCTTGGGTAATGGGGTAACTGGTGCACAGTTTGGGAAGCACATTTTGCCCCAGAACTGCGGTATACTCAGCCTTAGCAGTTGAAAGGCAATCTTAGGCCTCACAGAGGTGTCAGGGTAAGTCAAAGTAACTCTGCTTTGTACCAGTTCGGCAGAACCGGTCTTCAGCTAATCTCTGGTCCTGGGCTCCCTGAATAGTCAGCATTGCTAATCGGAATAACAGGGTGTCTCAGCTGGGGACAGAGCAAAAACTAGAGTATAACCTAGATCCTGAAACACCTCTTTCCCAAGAATCTATATGAATCCTTGCTTATCTAGAGTCGAGATACCTCCCAGGAAAATCTTTAATTGAGTTTGTAGAAGTTTATACATAAACAGATTATGTCCAGCGAGCTCTTTGGTGGCTCCTCATGGAAGACCATTTGCAAGAAGGAATGCCAGGGACCTTAGGAGATAATCAACAGTGAGGAAGAAAGTCTTTCAAGGTAAGTCACACTCAGCAGCAGCACCAAGCGTGAGAGGGTCGTGTTAAAAATGTGCATTACTTTAGGGACTTGTCCCAAGCCAGCTAGTCTGAGAACTCAAAGAGGAAAAAGATCTCTGTGTTTGTAAATTGGAAAAGGTGTTTCAACAAATTCAGATTCTTTGAGATACAAGAAAAGTGGGGAGTCACGCTCAAAGCCCTCCTGACATGTCAAAATAGCCTTCCTCCTTTAGGGGCACCTGGAGTCAGCAAAAAGAACTTTCAAAGGATCTCTAAGAAGACAGCGCATCATTAGCTGATCCAGCCAAGAGTTCTGGTTGGCACCAAGTTCATGCATCTGAGCACCTATTCTCAGAATTGTACAGTCAGAATGTCTTTGTGTTATTTTCTGGGGTCCTTGATTGTTCTCCAACAAGTATAAAGTACTTCAGATTCTGTCTTCCAGATTCTACTCTCTAACAAACTGCCCTTAATATAATACCTTGATTTCTTTCCCCTTTTATCCAATCCACCTCCCTTTCCAGGTTTGATGACTTGAAAATATGGAACTGGCCCAAGGATAAAATGAGGACCACACAAAATCTGCCCATCCTGTTGTTGTGTTCCCTGTATTTAGCTTCCCTCTCCCCACAAGTCCTCAGATGACCAGTATCTCCAAACCCAGCCCAGCAAGATCAGCCTCTCTCTTTCCTCAGTCTCACTACTTCCTGTCCATCTCAGAATCCAGTGTTCTGGGTCCTGTCCATCTAGACCTAATTTCTGGGTCTCATATAAGTAAATGGATTACATTTTCTAGAGATTCTGAAATCATTATGGCAGGAGATTTCCACACAAAACCTTTATATTAGGTTCCAGAGACACCCACATCTCAGTTCTATGGAAAGTACTGTGACCAAACCTGACAGGCACACCCTACCTACCCCATACTTCTCCCTCCTGGTCAGTCTCACTGCTCCTGGGGAGTGTCTATGCTGGAACCAAGCTCCAGTTCTCTAGGAGACTATCTCAACCCACAGTGGCTGACTGATCAGCCCGCGAAGATCTCTTTCTCCTTCCCTCCCTCCATTCCTCTCTCTACCCTGCTTCCCTCTTCTCTAGTATTCACTCATTCATATATACCTGCCTGGAAAATAGTTACATGAAATTTTTTTCAAAATTAAAGATAAAAAAACATATAAAAGATCCTATGTTGAGGTTGTGATGAAATTTGGGAAATTTTATCCCTGTGAATGATTTTTGAGATAACTATATTGACAAAAAATTTTAGGAATTTGGGATGGAAAGTTTCCTGGCTGTTAATCTTATTGCCACAAGAGAGGGTTGGGGGTGGTACTGAGAAAAACAAGGAGTTGAATAAATTTTGCCTTACTGGGAAATCCAGCGTGGGGGTGAGAAACACTCTCCAAACCCCCCTCCCATTCTGCCATAAAAACCAGCTCTCCTGCCTCCCTTGGAGGAGCCTCCAACACAACTTGTGCAACTATAGAGGGGGCTGGATGGGAAGCAGGGGACACAGAGGAGGAGTTGTCTGAACTCTGAGGACTCCAGTCTAACTTTGTTTGAGGCTCCCCAGGTTGGGATATAGGGAATTTTTGCCTCAGTTTCTCCATTTGTAAACCATAATGGCTACAGCTGACAGTTACTGGGCCTTCTTTATATGACAGGTACTGTGTAGTTCTTTACATACATCACTCGCTTCCTCATAACAACCCCAGAGATGCAGCCTATTATAGACCCATTGTACAGAGGGGAAACGAAGGCTTGGCGAGATTATGTAACCAGTAACCAGAGACTGTACAGCTCATCTGTGATTCAAACCAAAGTCTGCCTCTTTCTCTATGCTGCTTCTCTGGAGGCTTGTCCTTTATTATTCCCTTGGAATCCAGGCATCAGTTTGGGTCTTCCCCCAACCCCAATATCACGGTCTGTATCCTAACCAGAGAGTAGGAGCAGAAAGAGGGTGAGCAATTGTCCTTGGAGACTACATTGATGCAAGTGAAAGCTGGCGATGATAAGCCACACACATGCACTCCCAGTTTGTAAGTTTTTCTTACATGTGCACATGTGCTCTTTTTTTTTTCTTTCACAAAGGTCTTAACATTAAAAAAGAGCAAGTTTTCCTCATCTATAAAAAAAAAAAGTATAAAATTGCCTGTTTTCAGGGTTGGTATGAAGATTAAACAGTTATCTGACCTACCTTTCTCCCTTCCCATTTCTCCTCCTCTCTCTCCACTTCAGATACCCCAAAGCTGCAAGTCCTAAATGGACTTTCAATAGGATACTGTGTTTTAGGATAGGAATCTAAATAAAGTTCCAGGTTTGGAAAGGGATGGGGAGGTGACAGGGTGGAAGGACTCAGGTCACCCACTGGGCTGGCTGCGAGATAGGCGGTAGGCGGGTGAGGGCACTGAGTCTGCAGAGTGTTGAGGTGAGCTCACCTGCAAGCACACGCAGCAAAAGCAGCAGCAGCAGAGTCGAGAAGAGAGCACAGCTCTGCGGTGGGTCTCTCAGCAAATGAGCCTCTGCTCAGTCTAGAAAAGAGCTGTTCAGCCAAGCTGTTTTGCAGGAATTCCTCATTCTTTTACAGGAGGCTTTTAAAAAAAAAAATGTAATCATATATGCAGGTATTCCCCTTTTTGAAAGTTTGCATTATACTCCTTCAGTTTTACAAAAGAGCTATATTAGCACCTGTTTTCATTAACTGAAAGAAATTTGGAGAATATTCTTGTTTCTACAACAAAATTTTAGAAACAAAGGTATCATTCAGCACTTGTTTTCTAGCTTCTCATCAGTCTCTAGTGAGAGTTACCCATCAAGATCCCTCCCGGAAACTACTTTATGCAGGTGTGTATTTTATCTCATTCATGCTTTTACTATGTATTAGTCTTACATTTTTGATCTTTGCTGTAATTTGGTAGGACATACTAGGTTATCTTTTGGTTCTAGGAATGCTCAAAAAAATTTCCATATAAATTAATGCCAATTGCTTCTTCACTTTAAGCCCTTTTGACTTACAAAGGGTTTCATAGGAAAGTTCTACTTTCAAATAGTGTGGAAAACCTGTATTGTTTATGTGGCTAAAGGGGCCTGAGAACCAGTCCCTTGACCTGTCCATCACCTTCCTTAGCTACCCAAGATGATTCCTCAGTTCCTTAGGGCTCCATGGAATACACCATTAAAAGCACAGCCTGAACCAGAAAAGGCAGAAATGCAGGCTTGGGGCTTGGGAGACAGAGGGACCATAGCTGACCCTCCGGTACATGATGTGGACACTTGCCAGGATGGCTCTGGAGGGGCAGGTGGTCTCAGTCTCCGGTGACTTGGTGGAGTCCCCACACCAGTGCTGGGCTGGCACATCCCCATTCTGTGTTTTTTGAGAGACAAAATAAACCTCTATTTTATTTAGGCCAGTGCCATTCGGAGTCCCCATTACCCGCAGGTCACCTCGGGCCCTGACAGATCCATCATGCTCTCTACTCCTCTCCTGGCCTCCTGCATCCCCGACTGACCTCTCAGCCCAAAGCTCACTCCTTCCTCCAGCCCCCCTCTCGAGCTGACAGCTCTTACTCTCTTCCTCCACACAAATCATTCAAGATGACTTTCCTGACTGATTCATCACAGTATCCCCTGGTCTTAGATCCAGCTTTGGCACACAGTAGACCCTCAACGACTATTCTTAAGCAGACAGACGAATTATCTCACCAGCTCTGCCTTGTTCCATTATCCAATGACTACTCAACCTACATCTCCAACCCTGACCCCTGGATCCTCTCCTATCTCATATTTCTTATTGTCTATGGAAGATCTCCATTGGGGTGACCTTCCAACCCCGGCAACAAAACTCGTCTAACACAGAGCTTGTTATTTTTCCTTCCAAACCAGAGCTCCTTTCTACCTTCCTTATTATTGTCAGCAGTGCGATTAGCCTTCAGACCTCACAGTCATTGCTCTTCATTTTTCTCTTTTCTTGGCATTTACTCCCTCTCTGGATCCCGCCTGTTCTTTCTCAGTGAGGTCTCCCAGACTCCCAGTTCTCACAACCCGGTCCTGATCGGGGCTGACTCCATACTGGAGGCTCTTCCTTCACAGTTTGCTCTGACATCAGTAACTTTGGCTGCTGCCAGTCCCTTGACACAGGAATGAAAGTGGATGCCTGGTGCGTGCGGGGTCATAACAGTACCCTTCGAGTGACGGCTGGGGGATGAGGGCATTAGAGCATGGTACCCATTTTGGCTTCTCCTTGAGGAGAAGCATCAACTGTACCGTCTTCCCAAGGTCAGTGCAGGACTTCTGAGGCCTGACTACAGACTCTACTTAATTCAAGTTTCTTCACCCTCAAAATCAATCTGGAAATGTTTTTGCTCTCCCCTGCTTCATGTCCTCCACTCTCTGACTCTGGACCACTGAGTGACATCCTCTTGACAGCTGGGGAAGGAGCCCTGACTGCTGAGTCCAACAGTGTGTGGGAGCAGTTGGGACCATTCTCACTCTGCTGTGTATCTCCTGAGCTCCCCAGATTCTCTCTTCACCTCTGACTAGAAACCACTTTTAAGTTTCCTTTTCCCATCAATATTTCTCGAAATAAACTGATACATTTTTTAAAGAAGAAAAAACCAATTTCTCCCTTTGGACAAGCCCAGTCATCTTCCTCATCACCCTCTCCACTGTAAACTCCAACCCTAAACCTACCTAATAGTGCTCTTCACTTGAGGAATAAGGTGAAGGGTTTTGCCCCCACCCCACCCCCTTAGCATGCTTTCAGGGTATAAATTTGCATCCCACATGAACCTTTGTGTTCCTTGCACACGCCACTGCACAGAACCTGTCTACTGATTCATGCATAGCTAAAACCCTTCCTGGGGAAAACACGTTGGGATTTGGACATTCACAGGCCTGAATGGTGGCATGGGGTGGGGAGGTGGGCTTCATGTTAGCCGCACTGCAGTGAAGCACTTCGGCACATAGACCCCAAGGGAAAACAAGCCCTGGTTATGAACGAGTCGGGACAAAGGGCCTGAACAGCAGATGGAAGTGACTCTACCGAGAAAGGCATCCACCAACATTACTGAGGCTCACAGTTGAGCCCTCCTGGTGGCCTGGAAGCACTTCTGTAGAGAAATGTTTTGCATGTGCCAAGATGAAAAGACAATGACATCTTGGGATTCAAACACTCTGCTTCTGTTCCCAATAAAAGAGTCACAGAGGAAGGGAGGAGGCTTTTTCTCTCCCATTTTGCAGATGCTCAGTTAATAACCATCCAAAGCACAGGTGCCGGCCACCCTCCAGCAGCAAATGGAACAAAGTGACACTGGGACCTGGCCTAGAAGTAAGAAGCATCAGCAGAGAAGGAGAGCACAGAGATTCACGAGAGCATGGTGACATGCCCAGGCTCTGCCTGAGATGGATGGGGCAGCCGGGGCGGCGGGGGGGAGACTGAGGGGGCTGGAAGAGGGGGACATGGCCTCAAGTTCCCAGCGGTGACCTCTCCTGTACCAGGAGCCAGGCACGCAGATCACGGTGACCTCTGTATAGCCACTGGCAGAGAGGTGAAGGAGCATTCAGATTACATAAGGAATCCTCCAGGTCAAGGTACATCAAGTCAGACCAAAGAATGAAGTAGGGAGAAAAGAAAAACAAGAGAGCAAACTTCCAAGGCATCGGGCACATTTGAGGAGGCTGAGCACGGACAGGGCTAGGCCAGACGCTCAGTCGGGTCGGGGACAGATGGGAGACGGAAGACATGGCAGGAAACCTCACTGCTGCCCCTGCTGTCCATGTGATTCTGATGTCTATGAAGTTTGCGAGTGAATGATGTAGGTTATAGTTTACCTTAATTTACAATTATCACGATAAGAAGTAACTGGCTTGTAAAAATTCATGTTTACTAAGTCTGTCGAGTTTCTCCCTGATAACAATAATGAATCTTCACGAACTCTTACTCTCTGCCAGATGTGTGTGCTTTAGTTTAATTTTCATAAGAGTTAGCGTTATTATTCTCACGCAATGTAGACAGGATCTCCGTTTCAGAGATGAGCGATTTGGTGGAAGCAGCCCTGATAGCATGTGGCAAAACAGGGCCTGACCCAGATCTGCTGGTCTCCGCGCCTGGGTTCCTTCCACTGAACACCCCTCCTGCTTTGTATGAGTTTGGACCAGAGTTGGGCTGGGAGGACCAGGAAGAATCTCATGTGTCCCCAAAAATGATGAGCTGGGTTATTGGCACAGGTGTGGGCCCTTCTCACTGTGGCAGCAAATGCAAACTTCTGAGAAGACGAGAAGCACGTGCAGTCTCAGGAAACGCTAGAGGAGACAAGGAGCTTGCCCATGAAAGAATTAGGAGAGATTAGAGAGGGAGTTTGAAGTGAAGAAGATAAGAATGGGCAGGGGGGGGTGGGAAGGAGCCTGGCTTGAGGAATATAAATAGTTTGGATCTGTAATCTGTGGAAAGTGAGGGAATGAGGTGCTACGAAAGGAAATTGGAAAGAAGCATGAGGAAGGAAGCGTCCAGACTGAGGAGGGGCTCAAGAATAAGGCTGCTGTGAATGAGGGGTAGTATGAGGGCAAGGAGGTGGGGGAGAGAAAGAGAGAGTGAGGAGATGGGGGGCAAAGAGTGGCCCCATTATTTCTAAGTCAGACTCAATCAAACTTCTAACTAATAAATATCTAAAAGCACATTTTGGTCCAACCATTGTCAAAATTTTAGTCTCAGGACTTTCTTATCCTCTAAAAATGATTGAGCAACTGAAGAAAATACGTATCTGTGGGTTATAGGTATAAATATTTACTGTATTACAAATCAAAACTTAAGCATATTTAAAGTAGGTATTTATTGATTAATTTAAAAGTAACAATAATAAGTTCATTCATATTCATATAGGTAATGTCTATATGGAAAATATGTTTTCAAAATCAGTGAGCTATGTGTCATAATACATCCTCGCTCATCTCAGCAATAACTGATGTGATAGAAAACAGCTGGATTCTCATGCAGGGTGTTGCCATAGGTCATTCTGGCTGAGGTTTACTAGACAATCTCTGGCCTCCCACAGATATGAAGCTAGAAAGGGAGAAATAAGTTTGCCCATTTTTTCAGATAATTGTCACATTCTTCTTTGATGCTACCTCAAAACTAAATGGTAGTTTCTTAAAGTGAGTTGTGGTGTGGATTTTGAAACCACATTAGTGAAGCTTTTGTACCTCTGACTTCAAAATCCACTGATCTACCCATGTCCTGAGTGAAAGTTTTAGCCATGCATGAAGCATACCTCCATGCTTTGGCCACTTGGAAAATGTTGGCTCACTGAAGTATGCAGATCCTTCTAACATACAATAGAAAACCCCACAGTACACTCCTGAGCAAATGGAAAAGTCAAAGGCAAATGACTTTGAAATAGAGATGAACTCACAGACCCCCTGACAGTGTCTCAGGAATCCAGGGGTCCCATACTGCACTTTGGGAGTTAATGCTACAGAGTAATGAAAAGTGCACTGAACTGGACAACCCTGATATTGGGTCACCTCTACTTTTCATTAGCTTTCAGCATATTCCTAAACTTCTTTGAGCATCGTTAGCCAAGCTAGATGACTCACCATTTCTTACAAATTTCCCCACGATCCCTCCCACCATGCCTTTCTCTGCTCTTGTGAAATAATACTCCTCTCGGCTTAGTTCTTCCATTGCCATCTTCAATTGCACCCCTTCCTGGAGCCCAACCACTAAGCCACCACTTCCATGATATATTCCTGATGTCCCCTCAGGCAAATGCATCTCCCCTCCTGAGACGTCTGCTTGGCCATGTCTCCGGGGTCTTACTTCACTCCACCCTGAGTGAAAATGACCAGAGTGCTTCCACTCCCCCTGCCCCCGGCCCCTCCCAATGGTACGTGCGGTTCCCGGAGAGCAGGGATCACCCAGTCTTATTCATGTTTGTGTCTCCTTCAGCTACAACCCTGTGCCTGACATGGAGTAGACACCCAGTGGAAGTGAAATTAATCAGTGAGCATGTTTCAGAAAGATCTATCTGTAAAGCTGAATGGATATTTATGGGAGAAGAGGCTGGGAAGAGGTGACTGGGAGGTGAAGGGAGAAGAATGGAAGCGAATGGAAATAATGAGAAAACTGATAGAAGGAGACAGACAAGGGAGGTCAAAATCTGCACCTAGAGGCCACTGAATAGATAAAGAGATGGGAGGTCAGGTGGTAACAGGATAAGAAAGACATTTTAGGAAGGGTTTCAAGGATAAGGGAATGCTTGAGAAATAGCATTGCATTGGATTAAGAACCTCAAGGATACTTGGGATGAACCTCCTGAGATGCTAGTGGGCAGAGGGCTGAGCCCCCAGCAACACTGGGCTGATTGCATGGGTGAGTGAGGGGCATGAACAGGGTGAGTGGAAACTGGTCAGAGTGAACATGTTCACAATTCTTGCCCCCAACAAACGAAGGATGTTACTGGCTTCCAGAAACCCTGGCCAGCTCCCGTCTATCCGATAAGGACTGAGGCCACATGAGGCAGAAGTGGAAAAAAGCAAGGCACTCAAAGCCTGTATTTTTTTTCTCTTCAAATATTTGCAGAGAGGGAGTGTGGCACGGGCATAGGGAATGCGGTGCTTATTGCTCACACTACATTAAAATTCAGATTGGCTTATGCAATATCCCCGGCATAACCACTCTGTGCTGATATTTTTATAACTCTTAATATCAAACAAATTGCCTCTTCACTGAGACAGTTTAATGTGACGGGGGCTGTGCCCGCCAGCTTCCTCACGCCGGCCCATAAAGATCACCGTTCTGTTACTGGGGACAGAGAAGCCATGAATTTCTTATCAAAAATGTGGCTGGATTATGTAGAGCAAATCTTGGATCATATTAAAGAGATCATGGTACTTTAATTTCTTTAATTTTAATTTTCTTTCTCTCCTGCCACCCTCTAAAACATCTTTTCTTACTAATAAAATGAAATGAGGGGGAGCCCTCCAGATTGAATCAACTACTAATCATCCTTTTTTTTTGGTCTATGTCCCTGTTTTCATCTTATTCATGTCTCTTCCCTGGTCCTCAGTGAATGCCTTCTACCCCACCCACCTTTAATAGATGTTACCTCTCTCTTTCATGATCTGAAAGAGAGACTTGGATGGATTTTCCAAAAAAATTCCAACCATACTGTCAACTTTTGGATCTAGACAATCCTCTTATTCGGGCAGGTTTTGTTTCAGTGACAGTTGGACAGTAGAAAGAAGACTGCAGTGCTTTATTGCTTCCCAAACTCGTTCCATCAAAGGTCCCCTACTGCCCCCTGCCCCAAACCTCTCTGTGACTAGAAAAAAATAGACTGTGCTCATTAAACAGCCAGCTCTCCCTTTCATTTATGGATAAAAGACTTAGAAAATAGCATTCTGATTAATCTGTTTGAGGTCATGCCTATTCCCAAGTGAGTTGGGATAATCAACCCAAAGCAAAGAAAATTGGCATTTTTTGAGTCCAAGACACTTTATTGTTGAGTTACCCAAATACTTTCCAAATATTGAAAATTGTCAATGGACTCCTCACTCCATCCCCCATTACTGCCTCAAAGAGCCACTGAGAACACTAAAGTTTATAGCAAGTGATGTAAGATGTCCTCAAAGGCCCCAAGAAATACATTGATGGGAAGGGTCACATCCCTAAGAGTCTTAGTACAACACACACATATTCATTTGTTTACAATTATAGTACAGGTAGTGGCACAAACTCAAGAGGATATGATCAAATTTTTTTTGCATTATTTTCCATCTTGGAAATCTGCACACTCCAGACTGATAGAGACAGTTTGGCACTCCCAACAGAAAATATGTCATATCTCATGAGGCCAGAAAGGATCAGAAATCACTGATAAAAATGGAATGATTTAAGTAAGTATACCAAATATATTAAAGTTAGCAAATCTTTATAATAGCAAGCATTTAGAAATAACCAAAGTGAACAAAACATGTGCCTTATTAAAATAAAATCACATGCAACATGTATAAAATAAGTGTCCACTTAAAATAATCTCTAGGAAAGATGTTTCGTATCATAAAAGGTAGGCACAATTGAGAGGATAATACTAAATGGAAAAACAGGTCTAAAATATGTATAATATGACCCTGCTTTTTAATACCTATGGAGAGAAAATTAGGATAAATTCCAAACTATAAAATAATAGGTGATTTTTAATTTTGTTTGTGCTTCTATTTTTCAATGCTTAACAACACCAACAAAAAAAGCGCATTGCTTTTAAAATACAAATTTTTTAAAAAAGCCTGAAAAACTGGCACCAATGCATATCCCACTGGATCTGGAAAGGGAGTTTGCAAGCTTTCTTGTATTTAGGCAATCACTTCTTCCACTAATCATACTCAGGGCCTGTGGTGAGCCAGCCCTGAGGAACTGCTGGAAACCAACTGGCCTGCCACCTGCCCTCAGGGAGTTTATAGTCTGCTACCCAGACAAAATTATACTCCAGGAGATAAACCCCCCTCTGACAGGTGAGGCCTGAGGCCTTGCCTCTGCCGCGGGCTTCCACTGCTTCCTGAGTGGCGCCCATGGGGCCCGGTATGGCTGAAGCAGCCTGAACTGAGAAGGCGATAGGGCTGCTCCCCCACGTGCATCCAGAAAGGCTGCCTTCTGCCATCCACCTACGCCAGCTCTTCTGTCGCCTCCCCTTCCCCACCCCCTCCTTCAGGTCCCTTCCTGGCCACCTCCAAAGAGACTTGCTGGCGCTCCACCCCAATCTGTTGCTGTTGCCTCGCTAGAAAGCTTTCTGCCCTTTCCGGCGCCACATCCAGAGTGGGGGGAAACGCCCCCCGGGGCTGGAAGTTCTTCTCCGGGGGGAGGGAGTTCCCTGGAGTCTGCAGCAGATGGGGGAGGCCCCAGTGGGGCGCACGTGGATGAATTTCTGGGAGGAAACCATGTACCATCCGCTCTCGCTTGCTGCCATCCAGTGTTTTCTTCCCCCAGTGAGTCTCTTAATTTTGCTCATTTATCTTAAAGAGCTCCGTAAGCGCCGTGGGCTCTGGTGGGGGGGCCACACGGGGGCTCCGACACCCGACCCCCACGCCTGCCTCCCAGAGGAGCCATCCAGCGCGGACCAAATCTCATTTTCCTACAAATAGTTTGTCAGAAGCAGCAGGGCAAGTAATAAATCACGGAGAGCGAGAGCGGAGAGGGAAGGAAGGGGAGGCGGGGAGCGGGGAGGGCGGGGCCGAGGGGCGGAGGGAGGCTAGAGGCACAGATGGAGGGAGCCGGGCAGGGAGGGCGCGGGAGGGAGGGGTGGCAGAGGGCAGCGGGAAGAAAAACAAACAGAAAAGGAGGGAAGGAGATAAAGAGACAAAGAGGAAAACCGGGAGGATAAAGAGAAAGCACCGGGAGAGGGAGCGAGGAAGGGAAGGGAAAAGAAGCTGAGTGAAGAGAGGAAAGGAAAAATAAGAGGAAACAAAGCAAGCTATGAATCTGGGAGCAGAGGAAAGGGCGCCAACGGAGGTAACAGAAAAGAACAGAGAGGACACCAAGTGCTCCTTGGCCACCTTCTGCGCCCTGAGCTGTTGGGGAACCTGATCTAACACCTACTTCTCCTTACTACCCCGGTCTCTGCAGCTGCTGGGGCGGACTGATGGAGGATGTGTGGTCATCTGGCCCACTGTGTTAGTCAGCCTAGGGAAAAAGTGTGTACTGCGTTGCATTTCCGGGGGATGGGAGGGACAGGAGGAGCAGTTGCACAGACTCTTAGAGTGAAGCTATGTGACTTTAAGCAAGTCACTTCCCTCCTGTGTGCCTCAGTTTCTTAATCTAGACCATGGGAACAATGATCCTCCGTACCAAGCCTAGTAGGATTGAAAAGGTACCCACAGGAAACAGGAAAAAGCATCTAGCACACAGTGCAGGCTGCTGATTAGAAAAAGGAGCCTCCCTTGAGTGTCTGTGCTCAGTGAACTTGGCCTGGGGCCCTGGGCAGGGGTGCTGGGCAAGCTGCTCTGAGAGCCTTCAAAATCTGTGCACCACCTCACCACCCCCGCAGCCTGTGTTCCCCAGCCAGACACTATGATCCTTCAGCTGTCAACACAAGCACACTTCAGTGCTTTTTGCTTTGCCTTTGCTCTCCCCCAGGAAGCTTTGAACACTAGTGAGATCATCATTGTCAAGTTCTCTGTGCTTCTGGTGCTGGGGCAACCTGATAAGGAAGACCACAGAGGTGCCCACCCTCCTCTTCATCTCCCAAGACCCAGTTCCACCCTCCCGACAACCTCTGGCTCCTGCTTGGCTCGGGAACTGTGGACTCAGAACAAGATTGAGTTTCTTCTCTCCCATCCATCCACCCCCTCCTCCTCCTGCTGGGAGGAGGTGGGATGTTGCTCCAGCATCCTCCAGCTGCTGGGATGGAGCCCAGACTTGGGGAAAACTCAGGCACCCTTACTGGAGTAGGGGAGGGAAGTGGTACTGTGGAGCCCGCATTGCAAAGGCTGAGTTTTTGTGTGTAGGGATCACAGAGCTATTCCCAACACCTAGCACAGCACTGGCATATAGTGGGCTGGAAAAGTGAACAAAATTCATTTAATATCATGAACATGTATTCACTCCTTCAAATTTTATGGCTAAAAAGAAACTATTGTTATTCCATGTTAGGGAAAGGGCCACTAAAACTCCCCAAGCCAAAAAGAGTTAAAGCTAGGGTTTGGACCAAATGAACTCTGTCTCTAAAACACATGTTCCCTCCACTGCAGCCCAGGACAGGACTCTGCCCTTCAGCATTACTCTCCCAGTCTGTGCTTATCCTGAGCTCCCCCTTTTCTGATTCCCTGGGCAGAGGTGATAGAGAGAACCAAATCTGCAGTGTCTGCCCCACCTTCTCCTTACCTCAGATTCTGGAGAAGGACCCCATGAGGGACTATATTTGGAGTAGCTAATTCATTTCTGGGGTACATGCCATTGACCTTGTCCTCTAGCTCTAGGTATGGAGATATGCTGCTCTCGGGCCTTAGACCCATGCCTCTGCTCTTTGGGCTTTGAGGATGATTTCATACAGCTCACAACCTCTCTCACCTGGGCTCATAGGATCCCCGTCACACCTGCTCTGCTCCCCTGCTGTCTGACCCTCCTGTAAGGTGGGCATCCTCTGGGACCCCATATCCAACCTTGACAAGGAACTGATCCCAAGGAAAAAAGAACCAGGCCCCGCTCTCCTGCCGTCTGCTAGCTGGATGACCCTGGGCAATTCTTTTCAACCCTCTAGGCCTCAAGTTCCTCAACTGGAAAATGGGAATATTAAAAAATCTATTTCTAACCCCCAGGCTGTTATGAGAATCAATTAAGGCAAAAGCTGTGAAAGCATTTTACAAATGAGAAAGCCCCTTATTCTCCAGCTCCTTCTGATAGCAGGTCCCCAGTCTCCTTGCCGAGGTCCAGCCTCTGCCAGCCTAATGTGCACATGATTTTGACTGCAGTTCTGGACCCTGAGGACTGTGGATACCTCCCGGCCTGCCCGTTTGCAGAGCCACGGCACAACACCATTAAAAAACCCAGCTGAAGCCTCATGAAGGCATCAACTGAAGGGAGGCAGAAAAAGCAGTCACTAAGAGCTCTGGCAGGTGAAAAACCCAGTTTTCAAATTCCAGCTCTCCACATAATAACAGCTTTTACCTCTTCAGACCTCAACTTCCCCATCTATAAAATGGGGTAATAATAATAATGCCCATCTTAGAAGGTAGATATGTGAAAGTAGCAATAGGCTATATTAAGCATTCAATAAATGGCTACTATTGTTATTTCCCTTATTTTTGTCTTGACTCCTAAATAAATCAATGGCTAAACTTTCGTTGCTTCTCACTTCTTTTTCACTGGTCCCAGTGCCAGTTCCTTAGCTCACATCTTTGTCCTCTCTTCCCTCAGCCGTGGCCACAGACTCTCCTCCCAACCACCAAACTGTCAGTTTAACTCTGTTCTGGACTCATGACCAAAGGGAAAAGCCACCTTGGGTTTCTAGGGTGCCAGAGCACAAGACAAGGGGGCTCTACAATGAAGCCTTCTACAATGGAGGAGCGGAGAGCAAGGTAGAGAGAGGCAAGGAGGCCTGCTCAAGGTCATAGGGATGCTACTGCAGAGTAGCTTCTAGAATCCTGGGCCCCTGGGGCTGATCAGTGGGATTGTCCCACCCAGAGCCCTGATGGGGTGCTAAGTTCTTCGCAGCCAAAACTGGCTACAATGTGTATCACTCCACACCTCAAAGACTTTGGCAAGGTGCCCCAGGGACCCCGTCTCTATCCCAACCCGTGTTGGCCTCTTTCAGTCACCCTCACCCTCTGCTCCCTCTGCTGTCTTGCCCAGCCTTTGGGCTTTCTGCCACACGGCTTGTTCATGGCTCATTCATGCGTGTGCCCAGCCTCCAACTGGCTGCCCAGGACTCAGGAGTGTCTCCTTTGCATTCTCTGTCCTGAAGGAGCCGCTGTGTCATGGGCCCACTAGCCAGTCATCCTCCACACCAGCCTTCCAACCCAGGTCACCTCCTTCAGGTCCTGAAGCCCATCTTCCTCCACAAAGCTCCCTCAGGTTGGCTGACTGCTGGAACACGCGTCCTAAGCCCCCCAGATGCAGCGCCCCTCTCTGAAAACTGTATGTGTGAGCTATTTTTATCTCTTTTTAAAAATTGGCCTTCTCGGGCCTCCCTGGTGGCGCAGCGGTTAAGCGCTGCGCTGCGGAGCTGTCGGCAGCGGCGACGCGAGTTCGACGCCCCGGCCGGGGAGAATCCCACATGGCGAGGCAGACCTCTCCTGCCTTGCCCGCTGCTCCCCTCAGCAGTGTATTTCTGATCTGCCTGTTCTGCTACCTGCTCTGTCTCTGGTGAACCCTCTTGCCGCCCCATGCCTCTGGCCTGTACCCCAGCTTATATGTATAAAAAAAAAAAATTGGCCTTCTCACCTTGTTGGTATAATATATATATATATATATATATATATATATATATATTTAACATTTTTAAATCCATTTTTAAAACATATACAGTTTTGACTGCTTCCTGAATATTGAAGTCCACATAGCTGTCCGATTGCACTTCAATCCCTGGAGGCAGGGACTCCAGTTCCCTGTGACTCTCGGGAACCAATGCCCAGAGGCCACCAGTGGAAAGGGGGCAACCAGGCCTGTCTTGAGGGGGAAAGACAAAGAACCCACAGAGCCAAGTCCCAGGCTTTACAGATGCCAGCAGAGAGGAGATAACACTGGGGATGCCAGGGAAGGCAAAGATTATTTCTGAATGTGGAGAACCCAGGGAGAAATCCCCTTCGATTCTGCTCACCCTTAATACCCATCCTCTGAGCATCAGTTTAAATGCCTGCACAATAGCTTCTCTCATCCCCAACTGCTTTCGAGCTCCTTTTTCTAAGGAAGCACTGAGTTCTGCATAAAGCCTGCCTGATGACCATGGATTTGATGTGGGAGTTTGGGATAGTTTATGCTATGCACTATTTTGCTTTCTCTCTGCAGTTCAGCTGTGCAAATTCTAACCCCCAAAAGGCCAGAGTCTATCAACTTCTGTATTCCCTCCCTTCACAACATCCGCTGACTTGGGACCTGTGACTTAGTAGGTGTTCAATAAATGTTTGTCAAAGAGAAGGTAGGAGGAAGGGAAAAAGAGGGGAGAGAGGAATGAAGGAGAAAGATGGGGAGAAGGAGGAGAGCATGGGAAGGAAAGGGAAGGAAGGAGGGACTGCCAGGAATGCAGTCAGCTGGCTCTGACTCTCTAACCATGCACGAGGCTTTCCTCAATGCTGCTCCAGTGTGCCCCCCCCCATCCCAGCCTGGCAAGGGAGCCTGGGGAGCAG
The DNA here is from genome assembly GCA_004024925.1 of Scalopus aquaticus. Classification (NCBI taxonomy): domain Eukaryota; kingdom Metazoa; phylum Chordata; class Mammalia; order Eulipotyphla; family Talpidae; genus Scalopus; species Scalopus aquaticus. The sequence continues at coordinate 52,001 of PVIJ01008194.1, forward strand.
ATCTAATTTCCTATTGTCGCCCTGGGCATGGAGCCCCCATCTCCTCAGCGCCCTGTGTGGAAACCAGCACTTTATGGATAACACTGAATATGTGTTTCTGATGAGAAGGAACAGCTGCAAACTCATTTGGATGATTAAGATTACTCAGATCAACAACCTTGAGCAGGATCCAGTAAGAGATATGAAATTCATCAGCACCGCCACTCCCTTCGGGAACAGGAGGTTCTGGAGCAGAGGGGGAGTGCCCATAGCCAGGGCCTTCTGGCTGAGAAGCAAGTGGGGCTTCCAGGTGAGAACCCAGCCGCCAGATGGCAGACACGTGGTGGTGTCTGGGAGTTCGGGACTGTGAGCCTCGCACATCAGTAGTAAACATGGAATCTGCTGGCATGTGAGCCAAACAGAAATGCATCCACATGTTGCTCTTCCTTTTTCTGGAAAGTAGGGGACCTCAGGTTTCCATGCACCTTTTCCCTAGCAGAGCAGGAATTCACACAGAATGCAGAGGTGAGTCAGGCCCAGGAAAGGGTGCCAGCTTAGGCCAGAGCTTGAATTCTGGCAGAGCAGTCATGACCTGGCAGCTCCTTGGACCATTGGTTTGTCCAACCTTGTCCTCATTTCTAAAACCTTCAATTCCCCTCCTTGGAAGGTGAGCTTACACACCCACACAATAGCTAGGCTCTCCTGTCCCTAATCTTCCCAGTTAAGGTGGCCTGTGTCCCATCTTCCCTCTTTATAGGATGTCTCTTCTAAAACAAGGAAGCTTCCGTGGGATCTGGAGACTTTTTTTTCCAGAAAAATCTTCAGCTGCAGTTCTCTTTATTCCAATTCAGAACAAATCCCTCTCCCATTCCACAAACTTCTGGTCTTTCCTCAAGTGTAGTCAACCAGGTGAGTTTACTTTGCTCTGAAATTCACTCAAGGACCTGGTTACTTTTTCTCACATATTTCAAAGCATCTTCACCCATTCATTCATTCATTCATATAGTAAAATGTCTTATTGTGTACATACCATTAGCAAGACTGTAAGACAAAGAAAAAAGAACAGCACAACCCTATCTTTAAGAAACTTTATTACAGGAGAAATAATTTCAGCAAATAAAGTAAATTCTGACACGTATATGTTTGTGCATGTCATCCAAAATAATGCCAGAGTTGATCAGGATTTTAGAGGGCACCTAGCCTTTAAAATATGCAGTTTCTCAGATATTGGCCTTAGAATTCTGATCACAGTGCCACCTTTGCGTCTGGCATTTGGAAGGCCTAAGTTTCAAGGTTCGAAGAAAGAGATCGGAGTCTGTGGAATACTCTAGATGCCCGCCCTTCCTGGGGCTTCCACATCTCTCTCCAGCCTACTGACCTTTTTAATCCATAGTTTAACTTCTCCAGGCCTCTGTCCACTCCTCTGTAAAATGAGAGGGTTGGACTACATGACTTCTGAGACTCTTCCAGCTCTAACATTTTATGATCTACGATTAAGATGGAGATGACATTGCTCAACCCACTGTCTAGAGGGTGACCCGCCAACTTTCATAAAAACAATCATCATTAACCTATGTTAATTGGTCAATAAAACCATCACTGTTTTATAGCATGAAACTTGGGACCTGCCGAGACCAACGTTACTGATGAGCCCCAGTGGAAGTTCAGCCTTAGAAATGACAAGAGCTAACTGGTAATTGCCAGAGTCATATTAGTCAAAGTGACATAGACTCAAACTTTAACTGAAATAAGAATAGATTGAAGGAGAAATGAAGTGATATAAAAAACAATTTCAGGATTGGAAGAAAGGGCCAAATAGACTGGGGGTAGCAGGCTTTCTGGGCTAAAGATTGATGGGTACTGCAGGAAGAATCTAGAAGCCTTGTTTAATCACAGATGCACATAACCTGTCTCCCTACTCTTGGGTCCTTAAAAGATCACCACCATCACCACGAGGACCAGGCAGCATGGGGTCAGCGATAGAGGAGCTGATGTCTGCCTTCCAGCCTCCCCTGACAACTGCCTCCCACCCTTCCTCGAGCAGGTGACCCCCTGCCCATCTGCCCCTCTTCTCACCTTCAGGGATCATCTCCTATTCCTGACTCTTCACTAGCACCTTGGACTTGACAAAATCTTTAACTTCTCAATGAAGGTTTCTAGAATCTTTCTGGTTAGTGACAACACAATAGCAGGAATCAGTGGAACGTTGTTAAGTCAAAAAGCACATCTCCAGGGTCATAGGTGGGTTGTCACAGCGTGACTGTCTGCAAGGCTTTGTCAGGTTATGATCTCTTAGGCTTTCCCTTGAGCTTTTCCTTTCGTGTACCTCTCTGTGTATGAGTTACCGAGTGTGACCACCTATTGCACCTGATGAGTAATGTACTCTCCCTCTCACTAACTCCTCGCTACAGTCCCGAGACTGGATTTTTCTCGCCATTTTATAGTTAAGGAAACTGCTGTTTGGTGAGTCTGAGGTCACGTACCGGTAACTGGTAGACACAGGCCTGCTGGCTGCCAAAGTTCTTTCTCCATCATCAGAACCCCACCCTGCTGAGCACACTGACCAGGTCTACCTGGACCACTCTTCAGGAAGAAGGAGGAGGTTACATTGTAAATGACCCATAGTTCTACTTTGTCCAGGGGGAGAAAGGAAATAACAACAAGAAGCACCAGGGGATGAAAGTGCGTGATTCCTTTGAGTGGTGAGCACAGCCCAGATAAAGCCCACAGGAGACAGTGCAGGGTTTGTCGATCCCAGATGTAAGGAGTAGAGGCAGTGCAGGTGAGGGCAGGCAGCTCAGGAAACCAAATGCAGGACTTCTGGGCCTGTGGGAGAGGTGGCTTTTAGCACAGGGCGTCCTACCAGGGAGAGCGAAGCTCATTATAGATGCTGCATGTGACTGAACAGGAGACCTTGAAGGTCAGCCAGCCAGCTTTCATCATCTGGTGTCATCTCTCCCAAGAAGTCTTCCAGTGTAGTCCAGAAAGCCAGAGTCATTTATATATAACATCAGATAAAAACCCTATGTGGTAACTACAGGTTTAACAAACACAATGGGTTCATAAAGATCTTCAGTCTATACACTTGCCATCTTCTCATGAAGATACAAAAGTGTCATTACAACATTCAAAAGTCAGCCCTCAAATGTGATTTCAATATGATCATATACGACTGGTAGGCTCATATTTAGGAAAACTGGTTGTACAAATGTGGAAAGGCATCAAGCTGAGTTCTGAAAGAAATGAGTCTTTAGGTTACTCGCAGGTTTTGAGTTACCCAACTTTAACTTAAAGATGAGTTTTCCGGAAGCCTAGGGTGTCTTTTCTGTAGAGTGATAATGACTCACAAATACATAACCTGAAAAAGCCTTGCAGCCAGTCGCACTGTGACAATCCACCTATGACCCTGGAGATATGCTTTGTGATTTGACAAAGATCCACTGATTCCTGCCATTGCATTGTCACTAACCAAAAAGATTCTAGAAACCTTTGTTTAGAAGTTAAAGATGTGACTGGTTATTATGAACATGTTTTATTAATGCTCACATACTATGAGCCAGAATAACATGGTATTATATGTGCATTCTAAATGCTTGAGCAGTGTAGTTAATGTTGAGTGAGAGATAACAAGATGCTATTCCCCAAGGACTCACACTGAACAGTACCTAATATGTGGAAAACATTCACGGGCCCCAGGCTCTCCAGGCCATGAGGACCGGCCCCAGGTCTGGCCCTTTGAGCTAGGTGATATTATTCAGACTTCCCCTCTCTGAGCCTCAGTTTCCTCATTGGTAGCTCCTCCACTGGGTTCACTTTCCAAGCCCCTCACCCCAGGTTCCGCACCTGCCTCATTCCAGCGCTGCTCACTTGGGGAGCCCTGTCCCCACATCCCCGCCCACTATGTAGCCTCTGTCCCTGCTGCCCAGTCTGGCCTCTGCTTTCTCTCACCTCACAGTCTCTTTGGCTCTTTTCATCCATGAGATCTCAGTTCAAGCATCATTTCCTTAGAAAAGCCTAGTTGGAGAAACAACCAAGTCAGATTCTTCCCCAGCATACCACATTCTGCTGCATTTATCACTGGGGCAGATTTACCTGCATTTGTGCCTTTATTTTCCATTCATGTTTATCTCCTTCCCTGGACACGAAGCTCCTAGGAAGAGAAACTATCTGCTTAAACTCGTCACTGCACCCCAGGGAACTAGAGCATAGTATAAACTCAATAGGGGTTGGTGAAGAATTAAAATTGATCAATACATTGAAATAATAATAATAATAATAATAATAATAATAATAATAATAATAATAATAATAATGCCAGCACATGACCTGTACCTAGGGAAAATATGATCTCAAATTATAAGCATCTGATCTTACACATATATCACCACCTGCCACTGATCTCGCCAGCCAGGGTATCCGGAGTAAACACAGAGCAGCCTAATGTCAAGTACAGATGGCTGTCTACCTCCACGCTTTTTCTCATGCTTCCTTTCTTTTTCTGGGTGAGCATGTGTCCTCTTTCCCTCGTTGCCCTGCTCTTTCAGGGCTCAGTCCAGAAGACCCAAACCACTTTGCTTATTCAATCACCTATTGTTTGGTATCTTTAAGGAAATCTGTGTTTCCCTCCTCCCTTCTCATGTCTGCCTTTCTGCCCATCTTTCATTCTTCTCCCTCTAGTCTATTCGTGAGCCAAAAATTGACCTTAATCATGACTGATAAATGCGAGAGCAGTGCTCAAGTGATCCGTCTGAAGCAATGAGAGAGTGGAATTAGATGTCATAAAGAAACAGTGCCACCAACCTCAAAAGTCCTTGAAAATTTCCACATCTTCTCCAGAGTCCCCCATAGAGTCCGTTTCTGCCAGAGGTCAGCATTCAGGATAAATGTGCACAGTCTTCAGCCTTCAGATGCAGTTTCACCACCAGCATGGCAACCATCCCAGCTGATGGTTTGTTTCACTGCAGATGTGCATGTCTTAGCTACACTGCAAGTGGATGTTGTGCAATTTTAAGAATTTATAATATTTTTATGCCAAAGGCCCAGACTCTTAAACACTTTATAACATTCATCCTCCCTTCTGAAAAGTTGGAAGCACTCTGATGGGTGTTCATGGAGAAGACCTCTGGAAGTGAGACCACCACGAGGTCAGGTCTTTGGTCTGCATCCCCATGGAACTCAGAGTGAGCTCCCCCCAATGCAGCACAGGCCCTGAGGTCTATGAAAATGAAGCTCATGCAGTGGCCTCGGTGGCGAGACCTCTGGAAGTCTATCTCCATCCCCGAGGGCACCCTCCAGGCCTGTGTCCTCCATATACCTGTTTCTTCCTGGTAAAGCTGGCTCCCCATCTCTCACCACCTCTCCTTAGTATCCAGCCCTCGAGGAAGCCTGCAGTCATAGGAAAATTAAAGTTACTGGGCAATGCAACAAGACAGCCATTTTCCTTAGAGCTTCTATCTCCAAAATGTGTGCTTTTTGCAAATGACCCATCAAGTAGAAGTGACTACCCACTTCATAGATGAGCTGATGCAAGTTAAATGACAGAGGCTGGCTGGGGGAGCTGAGGCCCAAATGTAGCTGACAGGCCTGTTCCCTTGAAATCCTTGCGCCTCCCATCCAGAGTCCATGCATCTAGGTTCTCCATCTCAGGGGGTTACTTTCCAGAGACCAGAGTGGACAACACCCAAAGGACAATGCAGATGCATCCAGAAGGGAACCCAAGGTGAGCCTGAGAGAAAAACTATCGAGGATCCAGTTGGAAGGACCACAAGCTACCACCAGGGAGCAGAGAATGAATCTGGAGCCAGAAGTCAGGAAAAGGTGAGTAGGCATCTCCAGAGAAAACAATCAGGGTAGAGACTGAGAGGAAGCTCGGAGCTGCAGGGGTTTGTACCTGTGCACTCAAGTCACCAATTTCATGACAGCTGGGACACAACGGACACAGGCCCCACAGCCCCTGGCAGAAAAAGATCAGCCACTTCCTGTGCACATAGACACATACACCTTTATACAGGTGGGGTTCTGGGATGCTCTGTAAGTGACCCAGATTGTAAATTTTAATGCTCCAGGGAGATTCACTTGTTAAAGGTCCCTGGAGGGATGCAGGAATTGAGGGTGACTAGGTAACCAGCCATCCCCAGCCGTCCTGGATTGAAAGTCTGTGTTCCGGCAAAGCGGGCCTTCCAGAAATGGGGCAGCTGGGCTGACCCGGGCCCATATTTTATCAGCCCACCCTGGTTTCTGATGAGCAGCGAACCACTGATTATTACCACTGCTGGCTGCTGTGGCCCATTTGTAGTGGTCTCCAGGGAAGAAGAACCACAACCTCCTTCACAAACTCATTTCAGTTCCTAAACTTCTTCCAGTCTGAGACTTCTCCTCTGCCCTCAATCCCACAATCCCCTTTAGAAGGGGGTGACTATTTCCCTTAGTCCTTTTGTGAACTGGCAGGCCATTTTAACTTTCCATAATCCTTTTTCTTTTTTCACAGGTTGTCCAAAGCCATCTTCTTTCTCCCCAAAAAAGGAATCTCTGGCTAAAAGACAAGACATTGGAACCCGGTGATGGTCTGAGAGAGCCTCCTGAGTGGGAGTCCCAGCTCTGCCACCTATGAGCTGGGTCAACTTGGTCTTGTGAACCTCAGGTTTCTGGTCTGTATGGGGTAGATGGAAATAATACCCTCATCCTGGAGTTCTCAAGATTAAAGAAAATCAAGTACCTCACTCCCAGTGTAAGAGGGCTCTGACGATTCCTGTGTCAGTCTCAGTCCCCTGTCACATACTCTATGTCTTCCATGCAGTTCATGCTTCACAATTGTCCAAAGACTTCAGGAGTCTATTCATGGGGACTCCATTCAGCTCCCCAGTGTGCATGATGCTACCATATGGAGGCTCTTGTTGAGGTTTCATGGTGATTGTGTGTGGCTTGTTATTTTCCTCCTCATTCTATCATTTTTAATTTCTTTAAAATATGCCCACTGTATAGCATGTTTGAAGCAAATAAACAAGTAAATTTAAATCATGGTAACAAATATCCCACTACACTAACCAAACAAACTACTTGGGAAATGAAAATGAAATAATAGACATGGTTCTAACTTGGGGAACTCACAGATGATTTGGCAGAAACATGAAGACACACACACACACACACACGCACACACGCACACAAGCACCCATGCATTTAAATGCTCCTTGCAGCAGGCTGGTCAGGCTAGGTTGTTGAAGGGAAGCAGGTACTCTGGTAGAGTTCCTGTCTTCTGGTTCCCTGAGCTCTCTGTGAACTTTGTGGGTTCTGTCCCCTGATAGACCTACCTGAAAGACTGGCAGAGTTTCTGTCACCAAGAGCGAGAGAGGAAGGAGAAGGAAGAGAAGAGAGGACTGATGTCAGCTGGGCATATTCTCTGTTCTAGTCCCTGTACTGTGTGCTCATTGCAATCATTAACTTAATTCCAGAGCAATAGTGCAAAGTACCAGAGTAGATGGTGTCCTGCATCACCCCTATCCCCTTCGAGACTGAAAGACTCATTTCCATGCTCTCAAACCTCTCTGAACCCAACCTTGGTTAAAGAGAACCAACTCAGCCAAGTTCAAGTCTACATCCAAAGAGTAGTCCATATAGGACTTTAAAGGTTTAGCACCCTCATCCCAAAACTGCAGAACTATCTCCACTTCAGAACTCTGCATGTAACACATTCTAGTTCAGTTTCTCCCTCTGGCCAATCCTGCTTCCTTCCCTTCTTCCACAGGTATACTCCCAGAAGCACCCCACAATAAACTTCCTGCATGTCAGTTTCAGTATAAAGAAATAGAGACTCAGAGAGGTTAAGTATCTTTCCCTAGGTCACACAGCTTTTAAGAGAAAGGACTGGCCTCAAACCCAAGTTAGTTTCGCCGTAAGACTGTTACTCTCAGTCAGGCCTTGAATTCTAAAACTCCCTGAAAGAAGCAGAATGTGTGCTTCAGGTCATGAAAAGTCCAAATGATGTCAGTTCTGAAAGTTTAAAATAGATTATATTTCTCGGTTCCTGTCCCCTATTGAAAAGCTGTTCCTGATTATCAATGTAAGAAGTCTTGTGTAACTGACAAGTTCAGATGGGCCAAGCCAGTTGTCCTGCAGAAGTGTGAAGAACCAAATGCTGCTACTGACTTATTTAGTATTTGTGCCACTTTCAACAAGTTACACACCATCATTGGACTTCAGTTTTCTCATCTACAAAGTGAAAATCAAAGCTCTGCTCTAAAATTGTTTTTAGGATGAAATGGCATGATAAATCTTTTCAAATTGTTTTTGGAATGCCAAACATTTTGAACTCATAAGAAAGAAGAGCTTAGAAAAGATGAGTATAAAAAGGTGTTTACCTAAAGAGCAAGGTAGATTCCATCAACCTTCATCAGGTTAGCCCACACTGAGACTCCAGGGCTTTATAAGAGACTGTTGATGCTCTCAGGAGAACCTCAAACTAATGTTCATCGTCACACCTGGAGCAGATGGAACCCTGGGACAAGCGGGGGATGGGGTATCAGAAGACCAGCGCTGCAGACCTAATCTTTTCAAAAGTGAACTCTGTTAATTCCCATACCATCTCCCCTTTCTGGTTCTGTTTTTTCCCTTTTGAAATGAAGATGTTGGCCTAGATGCACCTTAGTACCTCTTCTACCTCAAGCACATAGAATTCTATACCTAGTGCCAGCTGCAGGGAGTGTTCTTCCTCTTCCATCCCACCCATCGTGAATACCAACATGCTAACCCACACCTCCACCCTGGGGCATAATGCCCTTGCAGCCCAGATCAGAGCCCATGAAGGACTGGAAAGGGAAGAAGCAGCGCTAGCAAGCCCAGGCACCCTTGAGTCCCTGGAACCCTTGAGCAACAACGAGTCATGGCTGGGGCACTCTGCAGGGGTGTGTATGAATGCCATTACCTAAATGCCAAACCCTCACCCAGCAGGTCTGAGTGTGCACCAAGGTAGGTGGCTGCTGGTTCATTTATAGCAAGCCTCTCAACACACCCAATTGTTCCACTCTACAGAGCATCTCAGGAGCTGCACCCAGATCTTAGAATGAGCCAAAGAAAATACAGTTAAGAAAAAACATGTTCTGGGGAGAAGTTGAGTGAATGCACACCAATGCTAAATAGTCCACGGTGGTTCAGAAAGTCAGTTTACAAAGTTAATGACCAACGCGTTCTTCCCAGAATCGGATTCTCATCTCTGTGCACTTTGGCATGTGAGACAACAGTCAGGGGGAGCAGCTCCCACTCTCACCTTTGGGGGTCCAGTGGACCTTTCTTACAAAGCCCCTTTCTGAGAGAGATACTTCCCAGGGAAAAAAATTGGGGGAGTCAGTGACTTGGTTTGCCGGGATGAAAAATATTTCCATGGCAAAAATATTTCCATCACCCCCCAACAAGTTGCAGTTTTAGAGAGATAGTTTCAGAAAGAAATAGGGTGAAAAACTGGAAGAGCTCTAATTTCATTCTCTCTTCTTTCATTCACTCACTGAAAAGTACTTGAGAAGTACCAGCTACATGCAATTTACTTGACTATCAACCCAGATTGTATGAATCCCCATGTGATTTCAAATTGCCCTTTTAGAAAATTAAGTAGAAAAGTGATAATGGAGTAACTTTTGTAATCAATTTCTATAGAACCATTGGTGGATTTACTTTGGTGCACGAGTCTGACAATGGAACTTTCTAATATTTGTGTTATCCGTGCTGCTCTGTCCCCCAGCAGAGGTGATATTTATAGGTAAATCTGTGCAGTTGGAAGAGGAAACATGTGCTATAGAATAAACCTAAAGGGGCTTGCTACTGTTGGGTTTAATCTTCTAGTCCAGAGATGGTCTAGGACTTGCTGTCTGGGGCCAGTGTGGATCAGGCAGAAAAGGTGCCTCAGGACCCACGGGGGGTTGGGGGATTGCACAGAAGGGAGGCATTTGGCCTCCTGGCATTTCCACTTGAAGGCTGCATCCCAATACCCTTCAGGTCTACTGATCAGAAGGTTAAGGTTCTTCAGCTTTCACTGCCTCTGAAGATTATGTTCATGCTGAACGCCTGGGCTCTTTTTCTAGGGTGAGGATCTGAGCTAGATAGTTGAACTGAATGGCCACAGCAAAGTACCAGACTGTCTGCTGCTTCCCTCCCTGGTTAACGGAGCCAGCCAATGGGGCAAGCTCTTCCTCCCGGTAAAGATCAAGCGTCAGGTGTAGTATGGGATGGACATGGCCTGTGGAGTCACTCGTCTGGGCTCAAAAGCCAGTCCCTCGCCCTTGGCTAGGAGCTTATTGCAGAAGTTGCAGCTTCTTATGAGTTTGCTCCAAAGACAGCTGCGCTCTTCACCTCATGTCTGCATAATTAACCAGCAGTTGTTCCTGCTCTGTGGAACAAGGACCAGGCAACCCCTGTGAGTCCTATGGGGATGTTCCAAGTCTGATTGGCAGACGCTTGGCAGGCAGGCAGAGTTTCTGCAATGCTTGACTGAAGAGATTGAGGACAATCCAATTTTTTTCTTCCCCACCTCAAATCCTCCTTATCCACCTCTCCCCATCTCCCTCAGGATACTATGGCTGGTCCTGCTGGATATTGACCCCCCCCCCCCCCCATTCCCCTGAGCTGGTCCAGTTCACCCTTGATTTCCACTGTTGGATAGGAATTGAGGTCGAATCCCTAAAACCATTGAATTCTATTGTGTTTAGACAGGAAGAAACCTTAAATATCATGAGATCAATCTCATCACTTTGCAGAGGAGAAAAATTAAAAATTGACCTTGGTATACCCAAAGATAGACAGCTGGCCAGGGCAGGGCTGAGCCCACTCCCAGAATTTGTCATGGCCAAACTCTACTCATTTGATCCTCCCCAAAACCCTGTAAGACTTTCAGTCCACAACAATCTGTAGCCTCAGGATCTTCCATGCTAAGCCTCACTGTTATCATCTTCTATGCTTTTGGTGCTAACCTCCTTGCTCAATTCCAGGTCTGCCTGAAGATTCCTTGGTCACAACTTGATAGAACCCTGTGGCTTCCTCATTCTTTAGTGTAGACTGTCACCTGTGTTATTGCCTGTGGCCATGCATCTAGGTGTGGGCCTATCCTGGGAGGCAAACAGGTGCCTGCTCCTCTGGAGGAAAGAAACATCCCCTCAGCCAGGAAGCCGCTAGCTTCCCCGGTGGACTCTCAAGGAGTAGTTGGGGAGACAGCAACTGGCCTCTCTCTTCATCCAACCTTAGCTGACTATTCAGGGACTGAAAATCCTTCCTCCTCCGGTGGCTCAATTTGTCTCAGGGGGAGAGTGTTAGAACCTAGTTCTGCCCGAGAGGAAAGTGGAACCCACCTCTCCCGAAATTCCATAATGAGAGCCTTTCTAGTGTTTAGAGAAGACCCCAGTTGCTCCTAAATAAACACCTCCTCTTCTCTAGTCCAAGCATCTCCAGCTCCTAGGCTCATGGAACCCCAGAATACCCCCAGCATGCACTTGGTTATGCTCCCAGAAGTCCAAGTCCATGAACAGTGCTAAGAAGGGGCCTGCATAGAGAAGAACCAAACCTTCCTCTCCAGCAGTGACGTCTGAGGTTATGACAGCTGTCTGGGCAGCGTGGTCCCCAGGACCTCTGCCCAATTCTCTAAGAATTGGGGCCAAATTTCCATCAGCAATGTCTCCTTCCTACATTTGGTCAGGATGCTCTGCCTTGTCTTTTCAAGACCTCTCCTGCATTTGTCATTCAAAGTACTTCTCAAATCTCACCTTTTCTGCCTGGCCCACTCAACATACTCTTATGTGCTATGATTGGAGGTGGATATTTTCTCCTAAACATTAAAGTAAGGGGATGAGCTCGGCAGTCACTAAGGTTATCGCTTATATTATGTTATTCGATTGCTTTCTTTAATTTAATCACAGCTTGGGGCTTATCTCTCTCCTCAAGGGCATGATCAGCCTGGCCCAGCATTATTGCTTAATAAACACTTGCTCATTCAATTGGATTGATGCATGTGGAAGAATAGAATGGACCAGGGGAGAGAAGCGTTGATAAGCAATGGGCAAAACATTCAGAAATGCAGAGGAGGAGGCCCATTCCCAGGAAAGTGACTCAGCCGGGTACAGGGCAGCTGGGAGTGAGCTGGAAAGAATGCACACCACTCAGGGAAGCAGGAGGAAGATGCTAGCATGGCTGTGCCTCTTGTGTGGGATTCGAGGTCTGAGTACAGACCTAAGAGAGAAAGATTGGAGGACAAATGGGTGTGACTGACACTAGGTCTGGAGCTTCAAAATCAGGATGTGCACGGCACCCACTCCATGCTCTGAGCCTCACCTGCAAAGTGAGACTTGGAGCAAAGCCTCAATATGTGGTCTGAGGTTGTTGGAACCACAGTCTCAGGTCCGGCCCAGAACTTCCTCACCTGTAGCGAGATCCCCAGTGAGGCCATGCACCTGAAGCCTGGGGAGCACTGTCCTGGACAATCTCTGTGATTCCAAAGCAGAGATTGTCAGAATATGAGCTTCAGGCCTCGTTAGAACCCCAACTCTTCTACACCAAAAAATCACCAGGGAAGCTTTTAAAAATCTTATTTCCACAAGGGACCTCTTTGGGAAGACAGCTTATTTGTGTCTTGATTGGGACAGTGGTTATACAGATGTATTTGTCAAAACCCATGAACTGTAGCTTTTCAATGGGTGCATTTTAGTATATTCAAATTAAATCTCAGTAAAGGTGATTTCAAAGAAAACTATCCCTAAACCTAAATCATTTACTTGAGTAAAGTCGTAATAAAGAGCATTGTATTCAAGTACAGCAAGAAGGCCTTAACCCAGTTCGTCTCTCACCCAGAGAGAACAGTGCTCAAGCGTGAATGTGAGGTAGCAGGTTTTCTGAGGATATAAATCAGTGTTTCCTCACATGTGTTAAAATATTCCCCTACGTCACACATACACACCCAGTCCCAATGCCACAGCCCATACCAGTTAAGTCAAAATTCCGGGACATTTAAAATCTGTCCATGTGATTCAGGTAGGCAGCAGGCCTGAGAACTGCTTGAGAGCCTCTCACAAGTGTTGGCAACCAATTCCAAGTCTTCATTGGGAGTCCCCTGATAGCCCCGCACTGTGCCAAGGGAAAAGCAGGACATGGAGGAACAGCATATGATACACTGTGGCCTGAGTCCTGCGCAGTCTAGTTTGGGACACAAAACATGGACCTGCATAAAAAGAAGTTAAGTGATGACTGAGGCGGGGCCACTCCCACCACCGAGTAAAAGACCAAGTCACGCACAGAGTGACAAAAATGTGAGCACCTCTTGGAAATCACAGTACTTCCTCTGGGGTAATTTTTGAGACCCCTCTGCTTATTGCCATCTCTGCTTTTATGGATGAGTGAATGGAGCCTCAGACAAGCTAAGGATTCACCAGAGTCACACAGCTAGTACAGGAGGGTGGAGGCCTTGAACTCATACCGGCTGGCTCCAGAGCACGCAGTGTTTCCAGAGCGCCACATGCTTCCCGGGAGGCAGGCTGAGAGCTCCTCCCTTTTATTGATTCACCAAAACCAATGAATTGCTAAACTTTCTGACTCGAGGCATGGGAGTAGAAAAATGAGCCAGAGCAGTGGTGTGTGTGTGTGTGCGTGGTGCAGGCCTCTGGGTGACATCCACCCAGAATGTAATTACAGGGAAATGGGGCCTGATTGGAGGGTACAGGTGCCTGGTTCCTCCTTAGAAAGAGGAACCACCATGTGCGAGGGGAATAATTCAACTCCAGGAGGCAAGAGCATGGCGAGCCCCACCGCCCCTCCTCCTTTGCCAGGGCAACGTAGGATGGCAGACAACACTGTGGCCGCCTCATTATTGGGCTGCTTGGCCATTGTCCCCAGCACAATGGTTTCCGGCCCTGGCTTTGTGTGGGGCTGCCAGCTGAAGTTATTAACCACAGGCGCTGCCTTTGAGGGACATCCAAGGGAGGGGTGAAAGGTCACCAGGAGCAGTGAGGGGAGCGGAAGTGGGAGGGAGATGCAGCACAAAAGAGAGGGATGAGCCCCTGTCCCCCTTCCCCTCCTCCCCAAGGAACCCCAAACAGAGCTGGGCCCAGAGGGAGGGGTGGGGGGGAATGTCTAGAGGAAGTTCCTGCTGCTGCTGCAGAACAGAGAAGGCCTGGGATGGCTGACCACTCTGATGGGCCTCAGGGGTGTAAGCATAGATGGGGAGACGGACTGCGTTTGGAGAGGTTGGAATTTGATGTGGCAGCAGCTAGGCGTGGGGCTTTTCCATTTGCTCCTAAAATAGGTGTTTGCTAACCAAGATGTTCTATATCCTGTCCTCTGACCCTCGAGAATGGACCAGAATGTGCTGGCCTGGCAGGAAGGGCTGATCCCTCAGCAGCACTGCCAATATTTGTCCACAGGTCTGGATAATAGAGATGAGAAGATCACAGTTTAGGACTGGCAGCGGCCACAGACAGAGCTAGGCAGGTCTTATTGGTCACCTAGTGACAACCTGCTTCTCATTGCACAGGACAAGTGGTGCTCAGAGAGGGCAAGGATCCTGTGGAGGGCACAAACCCATGATAAGCAGCACTGGACAATATACTCCCTGCTCTTGGAGGAACAGGGTTTCTATCATTCAACTGCAGCCTTTATCCTCACCCCAGACTTTCCTGTCCCTTGGGTGCCAGGGGGAGGAAAAGGCACAAACCCTTTATGATGCCAGGCCCCAGGGAAGGCAGCCCAGTCTTGCCTCTCAAAGAGCAAAAGACAGCAGCTACCACATTTGCAGGCTCCCCTCTGGCTCTGCCAGCCAAGCAGATACCCAGACCAGGATCTGCCACCTAAAGTAGGCCCAAATATCTGGTCAGGAGCAAAAGAGGCTCATGGCTTATCCCAGGTGAGAGGGGTCGGGGCCAGAACACTGGGATCCTTCATCACATCAGCTGCAACCAACACACCGGGCAGGGGGATGAGCTAGAAAAAGGAGCGTGTGTAGTTATCTCATGTTGGATATGGGGTCTTGTCAGGAAAGTATAAACTACTCCACTTAACTTTTATGTTTACGGTTATATATTTTTAAAATTAAAAAGAATGTTTTAGTTCCATGCTATGGATGCATAGAGGAGAGAACGTAAAGAAAATAAAGTGTGAAGTTTCCATGTAGAGCCAAGAGAAAGAGAGCAGCTGGTTGGGGTTGCAGGGAAGAAGGCTCCTGGGAAGGTGGCCGCCCCTATCCTTCATGCCCTTCCTCATCCCAGATCCTATGTCCGTTCCCCTGCTCACACTTATCTCCCCACACTCATGTGCCCAGCCCAGCCCCACCTGGTCTGCCCCACTGGGAAGCAGCTCTCAGCATTCCTCCTCCCCGGCTCTAGATCCCCACGTGGCATAGTCTGATTCCAGACTTCTCTGTGGTGCCCTCCTTCTGCCCACTGACTCCCAGTCCACCAGGCCATTATCCCCATGCCCTTCCCCAGGAAGCCGAGCTCAGACCATCCCAGCCCTCCTCATCCTCACCTCTCTGCCAAGATGCAGCTCCGAAGCCCTCCTGAGCTCTGCTGACCTCATTGTTATCTCTCCCTGCCCTGTTCCCAGGGCTCCCTCTGGCCAGGGGGCAGCTGCCCTTTCAGCACCCAGTATGGTGGATAAACAGCCAGCAGAGGGGATTCCTTTTAGCAAACTCTTAGGAAGCAGCTCAAACTATATAAATGTGGAGACTCTCCCCACCATCTCCATCTCTCTCTCTTACTCACACAGACTCATATATACACACATTCACACACCCATAAGTACACACGTTCACACATGCACACACACTCACACGTAGCTGCACCACAATTGCATGACCATGGATTTCCATGGTCATTCTGGCCATCCTCCCAGTCACTCCAAAGACAAAGCCACAATTCCCCTGTCCCCCAGCCTGGGTTTCCTGTCCTGTAGTCCCCAAATACTGTAAGTCTGACCCAAAGCATTCAGCGCCCTCAAACTGCAGCAGAGAATACAAGAACACAATCCCCCTCAATGTGCCCCTACAATCCTCCTCTTAGTACCACGACTCCTTGGGCACTGAAGCCATGGGGTGGACATAGAGGCAAGGCTCAGCTTGAGGGGTTTGGTTCAACTACTGCCACGTCCTCCTGGGCCCTCTCCTCACCAAAGCCCAAACTTTCTAGAGTTTGGCAACAGATTAACATCCAAGCCAAAAAACAACAGGAGGAGATGGGGGGAGTGGAAAGCAAATGGAATGTTAAAAAAAAATTAAGCAATACTTGCATTCTCATTAGTAGGAACATGTGAGATGAAGCACGTTATGTTATTAGGCATTCTCTCGATTCAGTAAACACAAGCTGAATAAATTTATAAATATCAGCATTAAGTGAGATTTAACGGGGAGCTGTTTATCTTCTGCCTGTCAGGCAGAAGGCGACGCTCTCCATGTATCACCCGCCAGCCATGCAGTCTCTCCGCCTGCCCAGGTGAGCTGGGGCAGAACCCACTGCACGAGCTGCCCAGGTCACGGGTGGAAGGGGCTGGCACAGAGGGGCTCTGCCATGGGGTAGCTGAGGTGGCCTGTGCGGGGCTGGGGCTACCCCTCTGGTGTCACATTCCAGCTCCTCCAGGTGCACGGAGGGACTTGGGGACACTCTTTAACAACTCTGAGTTAAAACTGCTTAACTGCAGCAGTAAGAAATCAACACCGAGCTCATAAGGCTTGTAAGAGGATCAGCTAGTCACTGTTCAGCAGGGGCCAGCCTGAACTACAGCCGCAGCGCTTACTTCATCTGCAGCACAGAGGAAATGCAGAGTCTACAAGGTCTCCGGGCACTGCTGTTTTAGACAGGATGCAGACAGGTAGCAGGTGAAGGGAATGGCCAGGCTGCCACGAGGAAGGATTTGGACTTGGGAGGTCTGGGCTGTTATCCTGCCTCTGCTGCAAGCGCCAGTGGACTTTGTATAGGTGATGCCATCTTTCTCAACTTCCATTTCCTCTGTGGTATCCTTGAAGATCCCAGAGTTTATGCAACCATTGCCCACTTAGGCCATATGCCACAAGCTTCAAGTCACTGAGACCAATACTTTGTGTAACAGTGGAGACCTGAATGTTGGGGAGCTGTAGGCACTGTGATGCCTACAGCCTGCCTCCCCCTAGCCTCGACCCTACCCATGGTCTCCATCCTAGTTTGTGGGCTCAATGAACCAGCAGCCCAGACTAGGTGGCATCTTCTGGAGCTGGCAGCTCCCTGGTCATGTCTGGGCTTCTATCACCCTCTATGCACGTGCACACACACACACACACACACACACACACACACACACACACACACACAAATAATTAGTTAAATAGAAGATTAAATAAAGCCTGCTCTCTGGATTTGTCTTGCTGTGCACAAATTCCTATGTCAAAATAAGGCACAGTATAAGCCTCTAATAAAGAGGCATGAAGAGGCAACTGACACCTGTTTTCAGCTACCCAGCAAGGCTTCTTTGTTAAGAGGGGTCGTGAATCCCAGCATAGTCCTTGAGAAAGGAACACATATAACAGTTTCTGGGTGATAGATGAATATAGGAGATACCCAAAGGTTTATGTTCCTAACATGTGCCACTCCCAAACACTCTATCTCTTCCTTCCATCCTCTGCTGACCCCTCAAGACCCCAAGGATCCACCCCAGGACAATATCCCTAAAGGCGTCATGAGATGTTTTGCTGCGGGCAGCATTTCCATGATGTTGCAGAAGATGTCACAGGGTGACGTGCAAGGGGATGGCACTCCCCCCACGTACTCAGGCAGGTGAGCTCATAGACACCCCCCTCTGCTTGTCCTGGGAGTAGCCATCTGAGCCTGCGGTCATCCTATTGAAAGAGAAAATTTTAAAAAACAACACATAAGAGACCGCTGGGGCCTGGGGAAGCCCTCAGTGTCTCAGCACGTCTGCCTCCATCTCAGTGGAATGAGGGGATTGAACCAGGTCATCTCTGTGGGCCACTCCAGCTCTGAAACCTAAACGTCACCATTAAGATGCTATCTGTCTGCAGGCACTGGGGGAGGAGGACGCGGAGTTGCAGAGAAGCAGCTGCTTATCGCCAATCCTTGAGTGCAAGTGCACTGGGGTTTGGGCTAGAGATAAGCGCCCAGGCAAATCCCATTATTCAACCATATTTACAGGAAGCTAGCTTGGTGCGCGCTCTCTGCCACGGGTTCTGAAGGAAAGGCTGAGAGTGTGTGAAACAACACCAGCATATAAGAGAGAGGGTGCCCTGGAGCCTCCCTGGGTCTGCACCCAGGCCTAGACTTAGCTCATATCCCCAAGTCACCTGCTACATATGCTTTTGCTAGAGTTGCTGGGAGAGTCCCAGTCCACAGCAGGGGTGTAGTCCAGACTTCCTTAGGTCTCCAGTGCCCCAGTCTACCGCTCAAGTCATCCTAATGGCAGTAGGCACTGCCCAGTGGTTTGGTCCCACCCACTCTTCGAAAGCCTGTCCAAGTTCAAAGTGCCACAGTTTTTCTGAGAATCTCAGAGCAATTTCACAATTGTTCACATGGGTACATGAAAAGAAAGAATGGGAAGATAGTGGTGTTATTATGATTAGTATGGACACCAAGAAGAGAAACTAGTTTTCTTTGATTGGGGGATGTGTGTTTGTGTGTATGTGTGTGAGTATGTGTGTCTGTGTATATGTGTTTCTGATTTGTGTCTGATGTGTGTGTGTGTGTGTGTGTGTGTGTGTGTGTGTGTGTGTGTGTGTTGCTCTTGGGATATATGACCTTTGAGGCTCTTCAGTGATTTCCAAGTGGCAATGCTTTCCCTGAGCCGGGAAACAGTCGGGCCAGAGAGATATATTTGTTATTTGCTTAGAAGAGAGCACTGAAGCATGAAGGTTGGGAGTAGGCCAGAGGAGAGAGTGTGTTGAAAGAAGAGAATATGACCAAGTCTCCAACATTAAAACACACCTTAAACTGGAGATGGGGGGGAGAAGGGAAAGTCTGAGAGGCACAACATGGAAGGTAGAAAGAGCCACAGGTGTGCAGGGCGACCACGGCGTCAGGTGAGCAGAGGCCTTCGGGAAGGAGGTAAAAAGGAATCCTGACAGGTACTCAGGGCAGTCACAAAGATAGGGACTGAGAAAAGGCACTGAATTGGCACAAGTGACCTTCAGCAAAACCATGAAAGTATGTAGAAAGAAATGTGGTTACAAGAAACAAAGATATGAGTTGAGAGTAAGAATATTTATTTATTTATTTTAAGATTTATTTATTTATGCATACAAGCTAGGTTGTAGGCCAGAGGTGTGGGGTGGTGAGAGGATTCACCAGAGACAGAGTGGGGAGCAGAACAGGCAGATCAACTGAAACACACTGCTGAGGAGGGCAGCAGGTGAGACAGAAGAGGTCTGCTGCGCCATGTGGGAATCTCCCTGGCCAGGTATCAAACTCGTGCTACAGCGGCTCTGGACAGTTCATGGTGCTGCGCCATTGTGCTACCAGGGAGGCCCGAGAGTAAGAACATTTAGACAATGTTGTGCCCCCCCACCACAAAAGATACGTTTTAAGTGCTAATCCCTGGCACCGGACAATGTGCCATTATTTGGAAACAGGGTATTTGCAAATGTAATCAAATTAAGATGAGGTTATCAAGATGGGACTTTAATCCAATAGTCAGTGTTTGCCCATCCAAACACCAAAACTCATGGTGTGATCAGGGGGATTACTCTTGTTTGGAAAGGGCACCAAACAAGAGAGAGTAATGAGGCGATAGAAGGAATCCAAGAAAGTAAATGTAATATATCATAGAAAAAGAGAGGATGGATGAGTGAAGAAATAGAGACATACTTTAAATAGAAACTTAGGAGATCAACATTCATGTTAACAGAGACAGAATTCAACAAGTGATGGGAAAGAAAGGGTTGGGGGATATAGTTGATACCCCAAAGTCTTAAGGACCTAGGAGAAATCAAAGATATATAAACGCAACCTGTCGTAAATGTTATATTATAGATTCCTATAATTTCAGAACTGGGCATTAGAAATCACTATGCCCCACAGTTTCACTTCAAAAGCAAAACAATGGCCTAGAAAAAATTGGTGAGAAGTAATTTTCATAAATTTACAATGCTTGTGAGTGAGTCCTCTCTTAGTAATTAGTATTTGTGAGGATATTTTTGTATGTTTTTAGGAATAGTGTTAAGCATGAAGGTTAAACTCTATCTTCTGTCACCCACACCCATGAGCGATCCTGTCATGAGTTAGAATCCAGATACTTCTCCACCTGGTGGCCCCTACCTGAATTACAGGCAGGGTTCAGCCAATGGAAAGAAGCAGCACACTGTCTGCGTATCCCAGAGGGACATTTTAAGTGTTCAGCTCTCCTTCAAAGACTCCAACCAACAACTCATGAGCTTGTTCTCCCTTTTTCTTAGTCCTCAGGAACTCCATCCCTCGCCACCCCATAGGTAAGTAACTCCCTTTCCTGTAAAAGGAAAGAGAATAGGATCTAGGTGGAAATGTACAAACACATGTGAAGTCTGACCAGTCCTGGAGCAAGTCTCAAATTCTTTGAAGACTCCCAAGACGTGAAAGGAAAGAACAACCACACAGAGACATGAAATATAGGGCCTATGACTTTATACCTTGTGTGTCTTCCCTTTTTCTCTTTGACACTCAAAGGGTGAGTCGTACCAACTTCAATTGCTGCCCCTGCACCCCCCCGGGTGACCCCTTGTCTCAGCTAGAATGTCAAAGCAAAACAAGGCATCCACTGAGCTCAGGAAAGTGTCCCTGATCTCTGGCATCACTGCTGGGAAGATCCTTTCTGGGAATTTGATGGTAGTCACATCCAAAATGCCAAGAATAGATTGATGTGTATATTCACCCAGTCTCAGCGTCAGTGCTAGAGGCAGGTTTAATGCTCCAAGAAACTATTTTTTTCTCTAGCAGTGAAAATATTCTCTAAGTATCTGCTGACAGCATGCTGTCATGGCCAAAAGTTAAATATCTCAGGGCAGAGAGGAAGATGAAAGTATAGTATTAGTGATCTAGTGCTGTGTAACAAAATACCACAAACTTGGCAGCTAAGAACAACAAACATTTACTTCTCACCCATTTGCTGAGGTCAAAAATCCAGGACTCAATAGTTGGGTGGTTCTGGATCAGGAGTTCCTCAGGTGTTTATAGTCCTGGAGTTATAAGCCTGGAGTTATCTGAAGGCCTGAGTTGGGCTGGAGGACACAATCAAGATGTCTCCTTCACATAGTTGTTGACTAGAGACCTCAGTTCTCCACTGACAGGAGGTCTTAGCCTCATGGGTTTGTCCAGAGGATGCTTGAGTGTTTTGGTGTCTCCTTCCAAGAGAGAACAGGACAGAAATCTTATAGTTTAGACTTGGAAGTGACATAGCTCTTCTCCACACTCCAGTGATCATATAAACCAACACTGATGTAATGTGGGAGAGAACTACACGCCTGTGACTGTCAGGAGGCAGGGATCATTTGGGGACCATCTTTGAGACAAGTTATAACATTTTCGATGGTAAACCATTGCAATGGAGCGCATCATTCCAATAGAGAGACCATAGAGACTAAGGCTAAAATTACAATTACAGTATTGTTGGCCAGTGGTTCTCAGATTTGAGAGGGCATCAGAATTACCTGGAAGGCTTATTAAAACATAGATTGCTAAAACCCATCTCCAAAGTTTCTCAGACAGTAGGTTTTGAGTGGAGCTCAATAATTTGCATTTCAAACAAGTTTCCAGATGATGCTGATATAGTTGGTCTAAGGGTCACACTTGGTGTAAATAAATTCATCAAAATTCAGATTTTTAAGTTACTTTAAAAGTCTTCTATTCATTAGTTCTTGAATACTGATCATCAGAATAACTTGAGGGAGAGTCTAAAAAGTACAACAGTTCCCTCCCTCAAACTTTAGATTCTGCTTCAGCAGATCTTACCTGGAATCTGTGGGGTTTTTTTTTAATTCTCCCAGGTGATCAATCAGGTTTGGGAACCCCTAATCCCAAAGGTGTCCTCTTTGCAGCATCCCCAGTGTCCAGACTCTTCTTGAAGAGACTCTCAGCTGTAGGAACTAAACTTTCTACCAACGCAGGCCCCTTCCTTACTAAACAAATCAACTGTCTCAAAATCATCACATAGATTTAATCAAATTGACTTTTCCACAATATCCACACATTACTCACCAAACTCATGGATTCTCTCTCCCGATAGCCTCATTTTAATTATCTAAAGACAATTCACCTTCACCTTAAGTCTTCTCTTCTCAAAAAATATCCACTTCTATTCTTTCAACTCATCTTCAGTGGGAAGGGATTAGAGTGCCCTTTTGGTTCTCTGGTTCCCACTGTTTCTGTTTCTCAGTCTCAGTCTCTCTAGGTAGAGATTAGACCTGAACTCATAGTTCAGATGTGGTGTGACTCAAAAGGAATAAGGGGGAATCTCCTTTATCTGAGATTGCAACTACTATTAATACCACCTAAGACTTTAACCACCTTTCTTTGAATCCTGCACTTCCTTAAAATTTTGCATTCCCCAAAAATCTGTCCCCTGAGGATCATGTGCCCTGATTTTTGGATGACAGCAAACTAATCAAATGATAATTTGCTAATAAATCAGATGGGAACTTCAGACCGATATTGTCATACCTCTTCCAAACCAAATACACACACACATATATATATATAGATATAGATGTAGATATAGATGTAGATATAGATATAGATATATATAGAGAGATAGATATAGATGTAGATATATATATAACACATCTTTACTTTTGGTGCCTTAATTATATGTTTGACCTATTGGGAGTCCTTACAAGCAAGGTATTCTCTGAAGCTTTCTATTTGGGAAGATTCCACAAGATTAGATAAAGTTTTGTCCAGGATCCACTTGCCTTTCATATGGTCTTCCTCAAGTCCCCTAGTCTCTGGAATCAAAGGATCTGGGTCTCAGTCCTGGCCCCAGCACTCAGTAGTGCTAGTTATTCTAGGTGCACGTGGATATATCAGCCCAACAGAGTCTCAACTTGCTCATCTATGAGACAGATCAACACTAACTTCATCAGTTACTCATGAGAATAAATGAGATAATGCTATTGGAAGGTGTTCTGGGAAAGTTAGTTGCTGCCATTGTTCATGACAATCTCCCAGTTTTTTCAATTCAGCAGAGCACCCATCGCTAGAGAGATGAAGAGGGAAAGTTCACCCCCCTCCCATGGTACATGGCTGAGAAAATGCTAATGAAGGGCTTTCATCTTCCATGTGCTTCGCCATCGACATAGAAGAGAAATGAGTATCAGCAATCCACTGAACTCACTGGGATGATGAGTTCCACTAGGTGCAGTTCCATTGCACCTAGAATAGTGTTGTCTGTCTGTCTGTCTGGGAAGACTGCAAAGTGTAAAGGAACTCTCAGGCCCCAGTTGCATAGGCCTCACATAATAGTGAGTGAGGATGCTGTCTGTCTACATTCCTCTGGAGTAATGCGGAAGGAGCTGACTGCCTGTTGCCCCAGTGGTGACGCTCAGGAAGACTACAGGATTATGGGGACATAGACCAGTGAATAAGGGCTTCTGAACCCCTTCCATATTTAGGGCCACATCTCTTTCTTCCTCTATATTTAGCATGGGAGACTGAATCTAATTCTGCATTCATTCATCCATCCATTCATTCATTCTTTATTGGTTGTCTGGTCTGTATCAAATGCTCTGTATGAAGAAAATCACAGTAACTCCCAATACCCAAAGTGAAGAACTCAACTAGTTCATAAAAATCAAGGAGGGTGGATCAACTAGGGAATCAGTCTGGAAAGGGGTATTAAAAATGTAAGCAGAGATAAAGCCCTTAGTGCCTCTCATCTTTCTAACTGCAAGAGTTAGGTCTGCCAGGGTGGACTCTGCTCTTGTCCCTGAACTTGAGACATCAGGGCAGCTTGAGGGGGTGGGTACTGGCCAGACAATAGGGGGGACTCCAGTAGGTGAGGCACTGAGCAGACTTGAGGGCTGGTTATAGAGAAAACTTTATTTTTTTTTTTATTTATTTATTTTAAAGAATTTTTTTTATAATTTTTTTTTCTTTTTCCATTTTTTTTTTATTGTTATTTGTGTCTTTTACATTTTGTATTCCCCTTGGGCAGCCCACCACCAATTCACCCGTGATCCATCTCCATGGTCCCCTGTATTCTCCTCTCTTCCATTTTGTGCCCTTATCCTCCCCTCCCCCCTCCCCCACCGCTGAGTGTCTCTCTCCCACCCAGCCTCCCTA
>PVIJ01008195.1:0-19173 GCA_004024925.1 Scalopus aquaticus
GAGAAAAAGGAACTCTTCTACACTGCTGGTGGGAATGTGAACTGGTCCAACCACTATGGAAAGCTGTATGGCGATTCCTCAAACTGCTAAACATGGAGCTTCCATACGACCCAGCAATACCACTTTTGGGAATCTACCCAAAGGACACAAAAACACTAATCCGAAAGGATACATGCACCCGTATGTTCATTGCGGCACTGTTCACAATAGCAAAGGTATGGAAGCAACCCAGATGTCCAAAAATAGATGACTGGATCAAGAAGATATGGTACATATACACAATGGAATACTATTCAGCATGGAAAGAAGATAAACACATGCAATTTGCAGCGACATGGATGGAATTATAGGGGATTATACTCAGTGAAATAAGCCAGAAAGAAAGAGAAAAATATCGAATGGTTTCACTTATAACAGGACTATAAGGAAACCAAATAGGAGAGAGACAATCAGCGGGATGGGAGGGGAGGCGAAGGGAGGGAAGGAAAAGCGCACAAAATGGAATAGAAAAGAACACAAGGGACCATGGAGATGGATCACGGGTGAATTGATGGTGGGCTACCCAAGGGGAATACAAAATGTAAAAGACATAAATAACAATAAAAAAAAAGAACAAATTTTAAGAGTGTGAAATGCGGTGGAAAGATCTGACAGTTTGGGGGCCTCCCTGGTGGCGCAGCGGTTAAGCGCTGCGCTGGGGAGCTGTCGATGGAGTGCGAAGCCCAGCCATGGTGTGGCAGACCTCTCATGCCTCGCCTGCTGCTCCCCTCAGCAGTGTATTTCTGATCTGCCTGTTCTGCTCCCCAATCTGTCTCTGTTGAACCCTCTCGCCACCCTACGCCTCTGGCCTGTACCCCAGCTTGTATGTATAAATAAATAAATCTTTAATAAAAAAAAAAAGATCTGACAGTTTGCTTTGGCCATGAGGAAATCACTGATTATTTGATGAGAGAAGCCTGATCACAGTAGACAACTGGTGATTGATGCCCTGAGAGTATGGTCAATCAGACGGCTAAATCCAATCTATCTGGGAAATGCTACACTCAAGAACAGACTCACCTCTGCAGAAGTAGCAACCTTCACACATGAAATGTGTAGAATGGGACACAGGCCATTGGCCTAAAAGGCAATCATTAATTTGCTCGTGAGCAAGTATCTATTGAACACCTATGGCCCAGATGCCACGCTAGGCTCTGTTGAATATAACACACCTTTTCCTTTTCCATATGGTGTTAAGGCCTACAGTCGTGAAAAAATTATGTTTTTCTTCAACCCACAAAAGGGAGAGCGGATTCTTCTAGATGTTAAATGAGCACGGTCACTACTGGCATATGAGAGAGCTCCAACTATTTTCCTTAACTTGCCAGAACATGAAATACTTATTTTTACTAGCTGAATTCAGTGTGTCCTGTATATAGGATACTTAAGTTACTTACACACACACACAACACACAATATAAGATATACATGCTATAGGATGTGAACTATGTTACACTTTGCTGTCCCAGAATCCTGTGCCTCCCGTTAAAAAGGACCAGGATGATGTGCTATATATAGTCAAAGGAATACTATTCAGCAATCAAAAAAGACAAACTCATGCTATTCGCAGCAACATGGTTAGAGCTGGAAGGGATTATGCTCAGTGAAACTGTGCTCAGTGAAGCCAGAAAGAAAAAAAAAAATAACGGATGGTTTCACTTATAGGAGGAATATAGAGGAACCAAATATGGGTCAGAAAAAAATAATAACTACAATAAACTAAAAAACAAAGTCAACAGGCAACTATTAACCAGAGACACTCTGCAGGGGAGGGGGAGGGAGAGGGATCAAAACTGGAGAGAGAACACAAGGGACTATGGTGATGGTGCAGGGGTGAATTGGTGACAGGAATTTTACGGGACAACACCTGAAAGGGGAAAGCATGCATTGTACAAAAAAGAAGAATGATGTAAAATATATAAAAGTAAAAAAAAAAAAGGACCATGATGTAGACCAACCACTTGTTCATTCTCCTTAGATAAGCAAACAATAAGAAAAGTCTGTCTTTCAGGGTTTTTGAGAACCTGTAGGTCACTTATGCAGGAGAAATTCTGGGCATTTCTGTGCACATCCTTTTCCCTCCCTCTACTCCATCCACCTCAAACCAATCTTAGGAAGGAGACTGGGTCAGGGAACACCTTTTTCTCTCATGTATTCTCATGAACAGTCTACCTTGAATTCCAACTTATAGTTGTCAGTTGTGAGGCCACAGCCGTTTCCTGCCTGTATAACTTCACACACTGCCACAGGTGTGCTGCTTTCCCTATGACAGGGGTAGCATATGACCATTTCTTATCAATTGCTTTGAGTGACTGATGGGATCTTGAGAATTTAGAATTAAATTTGGAAATATACTATAGGATGAGAGACTGAAGCAAAAAAAAACCCCTTTACCCAAATCAGTAGAGGCAGGGGACACCAAAACCAAAGCCATGCATAAATGGATTCTAAAGAAAGCCAGAAATATCTGCCAAGTTTGTTAAAATCCCATGGGAATAGAATGGGTAGTAAATATGGGGTATGAGCCCAGGAGACAGAAATCAGGGATGAAGAAAGGCAAAAGCAACAGGCACAAAGGTATTGGTTATTGTCCTTATGAGAAGGTTTACAGTGTAACAGGATAAATTTTGTAGTGTCTCTGAGATCTGTTGTTGCATATAATCTCCATGAGCCTGAAGCAATTTTCTTGGAGTATTAAGTCAGGATAAGTCTGTGTGGGTTGCAGAAAAATGAGAACACAAATTTATACTAGCTCCAATATGCATTCCTTAGATTCAGTAGGCGTCAGTTTTCTGGAAAATTATTGCTGGTTATTCTATTGAATAGATACATTATAATTAACATAACCATACCCTTACTGTTAAAAATTTGAATCAGTTCCATTTTTTTACTAATATTTTATCATGATAACATCTTTATAATGCATTTATGTTTTATTAAATATTGCATAATGCATTTAATATTCTATTAAATATTATACTGTACCCTCAGGATAGGTATAGTTACAGAATTTTAGGACAGAATATAACCTGATCAGATCAGTATTTCAGAAAGATAATTCTGACGAAAGAGAAAAAGAATTTAAGATATGGAAACAAAATAGGATACTATTAACAATAACCTAGATAAAAATAGTAATTATTGAAACAAATAGGGACAATGAACATTAAAGGAAGAACTCATACAACTAGATGTATGAGCAAAAGGAGTAGGGAAGAGGCAAGGAATTAGGTAATTCCTTGTTCTCTAGGAGGTGAATGTGTTGGTTTTAAAGTGCCTTCACACAACTCAAAAAAAACAAACCAACAATCCAGTCAAAAAATGGGCAGAAGAGCTAAAAAGACACTTCTCCAAAGAAGAAAAGCAAATGGCCAACAGGTACATGAAAAAATGTTCAACATCACTTATAATCAGGGAAATGCAAATTAAAACGACAATGAGATACCACCTCACCCCAGTGAGAATGGCGCACATTAATAAAACAGGCAACAACAAATGTTGGTGAGGATGTGGAGAAAAAGGAACTCTACTACACTGCTGGTGGGAATGCAAATTGATCCAACCACTATGGAAAGCTGTATGGCGTTTCCTCAAACTGCTAGAAATGGAACTTCCATATGACCCGGCAATACCACTTCACTTCTGGGAATCTACCCAAAGGACACAAAAACACTAATCCAAAAGGATACATGCACCCGCATGTTTATTGCAGCACTGTTTACAATAGCTAAGGTATGGAAACAACCCAAATGCCCAAAATTAGATGACTGGATCAAGAAGATGTGGTACATATACACAATGGAATACTATTCAGCATTCAAAAAAGACAAACACATGCAATTCGCAGCAACATAGATGGACCTAGAGGGGATCATGATGAGTGAAATAGCCAGAAAGAAAGAGAAAAATATCGAATGGTTTCACTTATAACAGGAATATAGGGGAGCCAAATAAAAAAGCAACATTCAGCAGGGAAGGAGGGGAGGGGGAGGGCTCAAAAGGGGGGAGGAGGGGAGCACGGAGGACTATGGTGATGGCTCCACGGGTGAACAGGTGGTGGTAACTTATGGGGAATACATAATAATATAAAAGATATGAATAACAAAAATAAATATTATATTAAAAAAAATAAAGTGCCTTTGAGACATCTTGCAGGAATTTCAAGTGGCTGGCTGGGATATATAACTCTACAGCACAGGATACTTAAGAGACAGCTGTTATTTTTTGGCATATAGGTTACAGTTGAAACAGTAATTTCATAGATATGATTACCCAAGAGAACAGCAAAAAGAAAAGAGGTCAAGAAAGGCCAGATTACTGAGAAACAGCAAAATAATAGGAGAAGGCAAAGGAAAAAACCCTTTGTTTCTTCAATCCAGAGGTCAGTGATATAGAACTAAAGATGTATTTAGAGAAACTAGATGGGAGACTTTAAAAATGGAGTAACTTTTCTTTAGTAAGAAATACACTAAAGACGAGTCCCAGAGGATAAGGGCTAGAAAACAACTGACAGTAAACTTTCTTCAGGCTCCCAGATTTCTTCTGTGGCTCTTATTGCCAAAATGCATAGAATTAGAATATTAGTGAATTATAGTGAATTACTGAAAAACAAAATGCATACTTGTAAGTGATGCTTATCCTATGCATAAAATTAACAAAATTATATCTGTGATTTATTTCTGCATAATCATTTTGATTATTAAGGTTTGCTTTATATCTTTAGTCCAGACAGTACATACTTGTTTTAAAATTTAGACATAAATTGACTTTTTTAAAGTATGATTCATCTTTGGCCCTTAACAGTACCCTTTAAAATACTTTTGTCTATTGTCTTTTCTTATACAACATTTATTGTACTTCTTCAATTGAATTAAGACATAGTTTGGAACAACTAATAGATACTCAACAAATGTTCATTGGGTGAATAAATCAGTATATCAATGAGCTTAAAGTCTTCATCCACAGAGACTGAAAATTTTATCTTCCTCCTTTTAAAGACATAATGCTGTGCTCTATCACTCGCGAGATTGCTGTAGCTGGAGACACTGTGGTGGGATTGAAGGAGGTAGAAACACAGTAATTAGTCACTGTGTGCTAGACTCCAGGACAAGTATGTTCCATATCTATCAACCTACAAGCATCTGCACCTTCATTCGTCTTCCTTTTTCTCTCTCATGGGTGAGCATGCCCTTTGCTAAACTATAGCCAGCTGCTCCACTGATGGACTCGGTGGGGTACTTATAAATGTCTAACATCCTATTCTATTGGGGGGAAAGCCCGTATTTGTGGCATCTGCTGTTTTTTGAGGTGCAAATAGCTCAACCATGGTCTATTTCCAGCTACCAACACAAAGTCTCTAAATTTGGAGTTGGGAAAAGATACTCATATTCTGTTCTTGGAAGTATCTGTGAGTAGAGCTCAAGACCACCACTACATACATTAGATCTCACCCTTTCCTGTCACTCAAGGACATCACTCTTGCAGTTCTCTCTTGCTCCTACAGTTAACAATTTTCCTCTCTTTCGGAATTTCCTCATCAGTCTGTGAACATGATATTGCTCCTCCCACTAAAAAACCAAAATTTAACCCTACTTCTGTTTCCAGCTATTATGTCATTTTTTACTTCCCTTATAGGAAGAAAAAATTTCTGAAGAATTGTATATACTTGCTACATATTGTTCTCTCTCCATTTTCTTTCAAACTCAGACTACTTCCAACACTCTAGCAAAATTACTTTTTTGTGTTCAATTTAATGTTGCTAAAACTAAAATGCCAATGTTCAGTTACATATTTAAATTCCGTTTGATCTAATATTTAATTCCACATCCTCATGTTACTTGGCTAATCAGCGCTATTAGACATTTGGCATCCACGACTATTTCAGTATGCTGGTTTCTGTCCACCCCTACTAACCATACCTTAGCAGCCTGTGTTGGTTCTTCCTCCACTTCTGATTTCTTAATGCTGCAGGAGCTCAGGGATAAGTACACAGACTTCTCTTTTTATATGTTCTTCATTGGGAACTTGTCTCATATCTTTAAATTTCATCTATAAAAGAGCAACTCTAACTCAGATCTCTCCCCTGAACTCCAGACTTGTATATCCAATTGCTTTTCAACATCCGCACTTTAAAGTCCAATAGGCATCTCGAATTTATGTCCACAGCTGAGCTTCTGCGCTTGCTCAGCCTAATTCTACTGCATCTGTACTATAGGCCTTCCCAGTTATTGGCATCCTTCCCATTGCTTAAGGTGAAAATTCTTAGTCATCATTTATTCTCCTTTCTCTCATATTTCCTTTGAACTCTGTGTTCAGGCTACATCTAGACTCCAACCATTTCTTTCCACATTCACTTTTATGATCATCTCCTGGATTAGCTTTCTAACTGGTCTTCCCATTTTCACCCCTGTTGCTCTACTATTCATTCTAGTCAGAGCACAAAAGAAATCATACTGTACTGTATCTTGGTGCTTCTAGTCTGGCAATTCATCAAACAAGCATAAGCAGATTGATAAGAGAAAATGTAAAAAACAAGCTTACAAATAGCTCGTGTACCTCACACACACAGGAGATACCCGACATGACTTCAGAGGCCATCTTAAATATCAACAGCTTACCTAAGGGAGGTTCAGGAGAAGAATGGTGATGGTCAGTTAGGAAGTTTGGTATGCAGATTTAAGTTCTGCTTTACCCATTGAAAAAAACAAGGAGATTAGGTCCTTCCAGTATAACGAGACAGATATCATTACAGAGAGGTTTCCTTCAAATGTCTTTTTCAAAAACAACCTCCTCCCATGAAATCAACCTTTTGCCAAAGACATATTTTAGAGTGGCAGGTTTTTGCTCCCTGTTACTGAAAGTTGAAATTTCCTGAGGACAGGAAACTTTTTTTCTGACTGTTCAATAATATATCCCCAGCACTAAGAACAGTTACTGGCTACAGTGTCAAGGATTCAGTGATATTTGTTGAGTGAATTATCTATTTTAACTCTCACAATACAGTAGATGTTATCAACTTACATATATTACAAGTGAAGGAACTGAAAATGAGATATGTGATATGTGATATGGCCCCATACAAAGCATGCTGAATAGAACACTAAAAAATATAAAACTGAATTTATATATGAACCTTTGATTACAACAGGCAGACTTTTTTATTACCTAAATATAATATTGTTTACAAATAATACTTACAAACTGAAAAATAATTATTTCTCCCAAAGAACAGAGAGGTTGTTTACCCAAAGGATACAAAAACACTAATCCGAAAGGATACATGCACCCGTATGTTCATTGCGGCACTGTTCACAATAGCAAAGGTATGGAAGCAACCCAGATGTCCAAAAATAGATGACTGGATCAAGAAGATGTGGTACATATACACAATGGAATACTATTCCGCATGGAAAGAAGATAAACACATGCAATTTGCAGCGACATGGATGGAATTAGAGGGGATCATACTCAGTGAAATAAGCCAGAAAGAAAGAGAAAAATATCGAATGGCTTCACTTATAACAGGACTATAGGGAGGCCGGGTGAGAGAGAGACAATCAGTGGGGGGGGGGGGAGGAGGGAGGCGGAGGGAGGGAAGGAAAAGGGCACAAAATGGAATAGAAAAGAACACAAGGGACCATGGAGATGGATCACGGGTGAATTGGTGGTGGGCTACGCAAGGGGACTACAAAATGTAAAAGACATAAATAACAATAAAAATATATATTAAAAAATAAATAAATAAAATAAAAATAAAAAACTGATTCCAATATCTTAGGTGTGACCATTCAGTTTCCTCCCAAGACAAGCTAATAAAAGTCATCTTAGTAAATGGTGCATGTCTTCTCAGAGTATTGCTTGGTTAACAGATATATACTAGTAGAGACATCTTCCATTTCGGAACTGAAGCTTTAGATGGGATGCCACTTCTTAGAAGAAATTTTCTGGACCAAATATACTTCTAAAATCCTTTCAGTTAGAACCAAATACTTAATTTGGGCTCTGTCATTTTAATGAAATACCGTCCCCCTGTCTGTAAGATATTTGAGGCAACAGAAGGGAGAAATTGAGAAGAGCGAAGAATGTCAAACTTATAGGGAGATAATCAGGGATGCATCATGAGGGCACAGGGAAAACCATGGTCCACAGTGGGGAAGTGAGGCTTTGTTCACGGAAGAGGGCAAAGTGTAACACAAAAGTGTGTTGGAATGAAAAGTAGGAAAATGAGAAGTGATAGCATTATGGTATAAGTTGTTTCTTTAGTAGTGAGAAACCTGAAGGGTTTTAAAAGATGTGACATATGTGTAATTGTGTGTAGGTGTGCCCGCGCGCATACGCACATTAAAGAGATGATGATGATGATGATGATTATAACTGTAGACAACCATGTTAAATGGTAATATCTGTCAGCCCCCCAATGATATTTTTTATGTACTTATTTATTCTGCATCTTAGTTTACAAAATAAATTTAAGATACAGCTGGCCAACAGTCCATGTTGCAGGATTCTGGAATGAGGATGACAAATTCTGGGAGATATTATGAAAAATAAGGAACAACCACTTGAAGGTAATGGGAGCAGGAAGCAAGTACTCTAAAACTAAGCCAATGCAATGGAAATAAATGCAGCTAGAACCAGAGGAGGTAAATGAAACACATGCAGCACAAACATGAGGACACCACACCACATAACATTGCTAGAAAGACCTGATACATTATAAGCTGTCAGAGTAAGTACTAACCATCCTAGTCAAGGTGTCCTTCTATACACTGGGTGGCCACAGTCTGTGTTTGTCACTGGACATACAGAGTGACTATCATGGGCTGTTATGGTGTGCAGTGGTTGTGATGGAACATGCAGGCTAATAAACCATGTGCTATATAGTGAAACAAAAATAAA
Organism: Scalopus aquaticus; assembly: GCA_004024925.1. NCBI lineage: Eukaryota > Metazoa > Chordata > Mammalia > Eulipotyphla > Talpidae > Scalopus > Scalopus aquaticus. The sequence continues at coordinate 8,938 of PVIJ01008195.1, forward strand.
AGAGAATGCAGATAGGCTGACACTTGCTGGCCTTTCCTATTGCCCAGTGGTCCACTAAGATGCTATAATACCTACTGGACAGTCATGGTAAAGTAGACTGACACAAAATGCCTTCCCCTCATGTAAAATGGCTACTGTGGTTCATGTAAGGCTATCACAACAGTCACTGAACTATCAAGGCACAAGCAGAAGGTTGTAGCATGTGCTGGCTGTTAAATCCTGGACTGTCACACTTCAGATTGGTTGTCAAGACATACACGTTCTGCTGTACTCTGAGCTGTTACAGCAAGTATGAAAGTGTGATGGTATGTGAGACTGGTCCTCCACAGTGTAAAATGAATCTCAAGGAGTGTACAAACTGACAGATGCTAAGCTGTCATATATATACATAGTTGTCATGGTACCTGAAGATATGTAATATATGGGGCTGTCATGTAAATGATGCGCTGGCATGGGACGTACACTGCCATGCTTTGAGCTTTGAGTTGATATGCCATGTACATGGCCATGGTGGCACATGGACACAGCACACGGGGCTGCTTCAATGTCAAGTGGATTGTCGTGGTGAGGCAGGCTGACACGTGCTAGAGCACCACAGTGACAGATAAAACAGTCAAATGAATTTCCAGTGCTATATCCCAGTGAGATATACGTCCAGTTCCTTATATTAGAAAGCCACAGATGTGCCAATAATAATGCATTTAGTTCAAGTTGAGCTATATACTTAAATTAATAAAGCCCTTTATTTCAAAAGAAGAACCCAAATAACTGAGCAATACAATTCTTTTCCCCAATACATATGGGGAAATATCTTTAGTTTTTCACTTTGTTCAGTTACTTGATTTATATATATATTTTCTTACTTATCTAGGCAGATGGCAATAAACATATTGTGTTTTCCCTGACAGATAATTTGGTTTCCTACACACAGAGTATAATATGTTTATGCCAATACATTGCAATATTTATCTTTCACTTCTCAAGGCTAAATATATTTGCAACTTTAAAGAAATTATTGATAATTTGCAAAAGTTTTAACTATTAAAATAAGATGATGAAAGTATTTTTATACAGGTTTCCCCTGATATCTGAAAGTAGAGCATCCCTATGAAACCTTTCATAAGCTAAAATGGCAAAAAGCAAAGAACAAGTACTACTAATTTATGTGGAAAAAATATCTTTGTGTCCCCGCGCCCATAAAATACCCCACCAAATCATACCAAATAACACATAAAACCTAAATCACACTAAAATGTAGTAAAATCAGGAATGAGATGATAAATACACGGTCTGCATAAAGTAGCTGCTGGGGAAGGCACTTACTCTGTACCAGTCTCACTGCTTTAGGTGCCCGCCACCTTGATTTCACAGCTGCAGCAAAACAAATGCTGAGTACAATTCGATTCACTCTTCACCTTCTGTCATAAAGACAGGAATTCTCTTTGGATTTCTTTTGGTTAGCAAAAAAGGTACTAATGTAAGTCTTTCATAAAAGTAAAGTGGTATAATAAACAAGTGGGGACGTCTGTGTACGTAAATGTTTATAGACAGATATCTGTGAGAAAATACGTAACGTAATGGCATTCTGTTTCTGTAATAGAAGTTTTCAGGAGAATCAAATACAAATGCTGTGGGGCAAAAAACACAAATTATAATATAATATCTACAAAGGACTCTGACAACTGACCTCATGTTTCTGTCATCTTCAGCAGTAGGTATGATGAAATGTACCTAAGGCACTTACACCTCTATTCTGATGGTTAAAATATGTTCTATAAATCAGCACACCCCAAGTCCAGAAAGGGCCCAGGGAACAGCAAAGGAGCTGGGAGCGCAAAGCTGACCAGCGCCCTGGTGAGCCATTTGACAAAGCAGCAGCTCCGGGCTAAGTGAGTGTGCACTGTGGGAAAACATCCTTGGACCTGGATGTGGAAGTTCTGTAGTTGATTTTTTAAATGGCTGGAAATACACCCAAACGCTGTATTCTTTCTTTGGCATATATTTCCTACTTTGAAACAATCTCAAACTCACAGAAAAGTTTGTAGTGTGTCTATTACCAAAAGAATTGGAGAGCAAATTGCTGGCTTGATGCTTGCTATGCCCTGAGTACTTGAGTATCTCCCAAATGCAAGGATATTGTCTTATTAATCACAGTGTGAGCCTCAAAATCAGGAACCTAATGCAGAGCATTGATATCATCTAAGCCTCAGACCCCTTACATTTTTCAAATTATCCCAGTAAGTTGTTTATAGCAAAAGATCCAGTTCAGGATTGTATGTTGCAATTAGGTATTAGGAATTATGTGCTGCATTTTTCACTTCTGAAGACTGTAGGCCAGTTATTTTGCATCACGTTTCTCCACTGTGGTACATCTTGATGTCTCCTTGTGATCAAAGTCAGGTTATGTGATTTGGATATATCGGAAAATATTGCTGTTGTCATTGCATCCTATCAGCTGACACAGGATTTCAATTTATCCCATTATTTATGATGTATACTTTAATCATTTAAGGTAGTTTATGCCACACTTCTTTATTGAGATTAGATTTCCTTTCTTTGAAATTAATTTATTTTGTGAAGTGGTTCTTTGATATATTAAATATACCCTATGTAAATTGCTCATCAAACTTTCTTATCTGTTAATATCAGAATGGGCTGTTTCTGATTTTATTTAATGGATCATAGTCCTTTACTATAGTGATTTATTTCGATGCTCAGGGGAGACAGACTTCCAGATGGCTCTAGAGTCCTTTTGTCATGCCTCACTATTCTTTGAACAGTTTCTTTCTTTGTGGTATAAAAATGTTCTGGGCTTGTCTTTCCCTATCCCAGCCTTGGAATCAGCCATTTCTCCAGGGAACACTGGTCTCTTTTGTTGAAAAAATACACTTGATCTTAGCCAAAAGGCCGAGAAGCGCTCTTTTTTTGTTGGAAAATAGTATTTAAAAAACAAGATCTGGGCACTACACTGTTCATTGCTAAGGTGAGGCCTCCAGGTCCTCTCAGTCAACAGAGCATAAATACACATTTACATCTACATTTATTTCTGTACCTAACTATATTTACAGAAGTCCATGAATTCACACCAATATCCCTAAGTCCTACCTAACATAGGCTTGTCCTAGTTTTCTTCATTTCTATATTTGTAATTCTTTTCGGAGGTAGTGAGAGATCTTGTTCCCATTATCCTTACTTTATTTACTTATCAACTCTATGGCATGTAACCAATATTCAGCTCTGCCACCCCTGCTCCCTACGTGGAAGTGTGGCTTTACTACTGTGGTTCCAGCATACCATGCCAGAAAGTCTCTGTGTGTGCATGCCCTGTACTCCCCACTTGATCTCTGACTCCACGCCAGGTTGCTCCTACATACACCTTCCACTCTATAGTCTGGAACTCTCTCCCAATTCCAGGCTATTTTTCCACATAGACACTGTCTCTCCTACTTGAACTCTGCCATTCATATCAGATGTCTTATTTATTCTTGAATGAGTTACTCGGGCTATGGGTTAGGGGTAAGCACTGAGTTGACTGGTCGTAAAGAGGGGAGTGGCAAATCTTACACCTGGGCAGGAAGTGGCCCAGTAGGAGACTCTGTGGTTGATTTACCAAGATAAAATGTTTACAAATTCCTCTTCTCTTTTTTTTTTAAAAGATTTTTTATTTATTTATGCATACAAGCTGGGGTACAGGCCAGAGGCATGGGGCGGCAAGAGGGTTCTCCAGAGACAGAATGGGGAGCAGAACAGGCAGATGGACGGAAACACATCTTCTAATAACCACATTCAATCAAAATATATATTGAGGCTATACTGTGGGTAAGGCAGTATGTAAGCTCTTCACTCATAACAGCAACTTCAAAATAGGATCCGTAGTATAACATACCAGGACATATGTTAACTATCTTAACTATGTATTAACTATTTATTGAAAAAGTTAAATGATCTTTATTGAACAAATCTTCATTGATGAAGCTAATTGACATGGGACCTGAGTCAGTTCATGGTATCTGCTTTGTTCTAAGCTCCATGTCAGGAATGAAGAAAATACGAGTAGAACATTTCTTAAGATAATTTAGAGGTGGGTATAAACACATTAATAATTAAGATTAAATCTTAAATTGTACAAATTACATGTTTAAAATCATGAAGAAATTTAAGAAAGGAAAATTTATACAAGTATAGATGATGGAGAAAGTGGCTTTCAAGCTGATGATGGAGTTGTTCCAGCTAAGCCATAGCAAGGGCAAAAATAAAGGTACCAAAAAATGCAGCACATATTTGAAGAATGAAAAGAATAAAATATGGATATGGAATGATACAGGAGGGAAGGTGGCAGGAGGTAAGTCTGGAAAATAAGGATAAAATATGAATATACAATTTCTACAGGAAGATTAGCTTAGTCATTGATTAGTTAGTTGCTAACAATATCCTATGTCATTTTTCTATGTTGAAATCAAACCTTTCTCTACATCCTCACAGAAATTAAAGAGGACATGTATCCTTTGAATCAAAAGATGAGCAAAGAAGACACTGAAACAAACCCAGTGAGGAAGGTAGTGGGCATTACTGCTCATCAGAGTAGTTTATCTGCTTGATATTTTCTTTTATTTAGAAGCATATCCAAATACACTTCTAAATGAATAAAACACCAATTTGAATGGCTTAAGGCAGATTAACGTAAATATCCTGGCTTGGTAATTGTCATCAACATGTCATTTAGGATCACAGGCATGTTCTACCTTGTGGTTTCCCCTTCCTCTGGGCCTGAGTCCACTGTAATTTATATAAAAGATAAAAATCTGTAAGTTGGATGCAGGGTCTTTTTCTGACACTACTTCTTCAGTTCTCCAATACCAACTTGGTCGAACGATTCAATTTAATTCTGACACTAACTACCAGAGTTAGCGCAGACCCCACAGGTTAAAGGCTTAGTCCCACAAGACTGCCTCGACTTTAGATGTTATAAACTGCATGTTGCCAACCTGACTCCTGACTGACTGGCTATATATTTGGAGGTTCTCCTCAGGCTTGGTTATTCATTAGAACTACTCATAGAATGCAGGAAAGAACTTTGCTTATTATTTCTTGTTTACTATAAAGAATACAGCTCAGGAACAGTCGAAATGAAGAGACGCATGGGGCAGAGAGTCGGAGGGGTTGGAAGGCGGTCATGTAACTTCCAAGCACTCTTCAGATATCCCACCGTCTCATCACCTTGATATGTGCGCCAAATCAAAAGCTTTCTGAACTGCTACCACGAGGCCCATTCCCAGGTAAGGAACCAAACCTGACCAGACAAAACCAAGGGATATCCAGAGACCCCAAATTGGTAAGAGGGAAAACCCATATTGCCTGTTTCAAGGGTGCTAACTACCCACACACATAAGCAAAGTAATCAGACTCCAGCGTGCTTGAAGACTTCTAAGAGAGAGAGAGAGAGAAGAGGAATAGGGAAGCGAGGATTTCAAACTAAAGCCTGCTGATCAGACTCTGAAATCACCCATCTCCTCATGAGCAAAAGCCCAGCCAAACAAGCAGGGCCCAGAGCTGAGCAGCCAAGGCCCAATAGCAAAGTCGCCGGGAGAAGAAGTCAAGGCACACACAGGCAGGATGGCCAGGTGGGGCCCAAAGAGCTGGGAGAGGAGAGACCTGAGGTTCAAAATATACCATCCAAGCTGGATAATCCACCATGAGATCAAGATGACAGCTGAAGAGAGAGCTGGATCCAAGGCATAAAAGCTTCAAAGAGCAAAGACCAGAAGCAGCCTGCACTGTGTTTTCCACTCCTCCCCATTTCCCACACAATGGTCATTTCACTCCTTCCTCCTTGCCAGTAGCCTCCCTTTCCAGAATCTGGTTCCTGGCATGCTGAGAAATGTGGCGAGATGTCCAAACACAGACATGCAGGTGGAGTCTATGGCATCCTACTGAGTCCCCCTATAGCCAGCTCTGGCCCAAGTCTCCCCAGCCTGTCTGCTTTAACAGAAACACTTTCCTTAGGAGATTTTTAAGGAGGTTTCATCACAGAGGCACAACTGATTAAATCATTGGACACTGGCGATTAAGTCAGTCTCCAGCCCTCTCTTCTCCCTGGATGTCTGGGGATGGGGTTGAAAGAAATCTTGTCTTGGTTTTTCTAACCACCAGCCTTCATCCTGTTGCTACCTCTCCATTCAGTCTACCCTTCCAGGCGGTAGTCATCTCATTAGAATACAAAACCTCTCTTATGCGCTCAACATACTCTGAGGGTTTTAGACGTTCTGTACCTGGAACCAGGACAAAAACTAAACACATATTTTCATTATACCACAGTGGAGAAAGCTTGTCTGCTTAACCACTCTACAGTGGCAGTAACACATGATCCATACTAAGTGAGAATTTGTCATGCAGTCAACACTGAGGAGGTGTGTGACTGTTAGCAGGCAGAATGAGGGGCACCCCAGGCCCTCAAACTTGCACTCTCTAAATGGGGTCTACCATTTGCCACATAAAGACAAAACATAGTCTAGGGCATAAGACCTTCAATAGAAAACAGCTTTAATACAATTAGTGTGCAATAAAGATAAGAGAAAGAATAATAGTTAAAAGTTTCCAAATTGAGCACCCAAAGTTACCCATCCCTCCTGGGTAATTGACCCATAGCAGGATCACTAAGGCCTGAAAGCCTGCCACAAGTCTAAGGAACCTCCTGGTGGGGACCCATAGGAAAGGAGAGAAAGGGGCCAGGTAAGTCTGGAAGGAAAAGATCAAAACCAAAACCCAAGTCAAGTCAAAGGCTCCCCATAGGTCTCTCACCCATATCTCTTTCAAGTGCCTCTTTCCACATCCCCCAAGTCCCTAGTACAAGTTCAAGGCCAAGAAGCAAGCATGAATGCTTCTTCACATGTCTTTCTGCTGCAGGTGTCTCCTCCGGTCTTCTTCTTTCCCCAACTCTCTCTGCTTCTTTTCCCCCCTTTTTTTTGAAAATTTATTTATTTATGCATACAAGAGCTGGGGTGTAGGCCAGAGGAGAGGGGCAGTGAGAAGACTCAACAGAGACAGAGCGGGGAGCAGAACAGGCAGATCTACTGAAGTACACTGCTGAGGGGAGCAGCAGGCGTGGCAGGAGAGGTCTGCTGCACATGTGGAAAGCTCCCTGGCCTGGGATGGAACTGCTGCTACAGTGGCTGCGAATTGCTTCACAGTGTTGAGACTTAACCCACTGTGCCACCAGGGAGGCCCTGCTTCTTCGTCAACTTCTAGCTTCTCATCCCTGCTCAGCTCAACCCTTCCTCGGGTGGGTCAGTGGATCTGGAACCTCCCCTTTCTATGGATATCACTCTGTTACATACTCAGGTAAAAGTCTCTGTCACCAGGCCTCAACACCACCTTTCTGAATTAACTTTGCCTTAGTATACTGGTCACTTCAATCTTTGTTTCCTGTGCCCTGGCAATAACCAAAGTACTGTACAGAGATCTCAACTTATTAAAAAGGTTACTTGGCTCAATTCAAAATGGCACAACAAAAATAGTGTCTAGGCTCCCAGAGAGGAGAATGGAGGAGAATTAATGCATGCTATTCTTGAGTAAACAGAAGACCCCATACAACGGGTCCTTAGGGCGCCTAACTGACAGTGTTGCACGATCTGCACTGCATGCAGCTACATCAAGGAAGAGCTGAACTGCTGCTACATGAACACACAGCCTTACACCCACAAATAGTGGCCCGGTTCCCCCATTCTAGATAAATAATTAGCAGGCATGCACAGAAACTATGAAAGAGAAAACCTTGAGCTCAAAACTCCCTTTACCTTCTCAGAGAAATTAAAGGGGACAAATATTCTTTGAATCAAAATATAAATGAAGAGATTAAAAGTTCAAAAAGATACTAAAAAGAAAAAAACAAAACCTTGAAGAGGCGTGCTATTGGACGACAGGAGGTATATTTGGCTATTTGATTCTACATTTCATTTGAACACAAAACCTGCAATAACAATTGAGATCCTGTTGTAAGTAAAGCGAATAAAAGGAGGCCTGACTGGCTGGTCTAAAAAAATGCCAGGAAGCTAACAAAATTTAACAATATGGTGCCAGTGTAAAAATGACAAAATAAGTCAATGGGAACAGAAGAGTCGAGAAACACATCCACGTACAAATATTTTAGTATTAAAACAGTGACATTTAAAGTCCATGAGGAAATGATTAGTAGAAAAATGGCTTCTGGTGGATGGCTCTCTACTTGGGAGATGAAGGCCAATTTTTATAAAATAAAACAAATTAATTCCATATGTCTTGAGAATCTAAAAGAACAGAAAATTACGTAAATACTGAGAGAGTATTTTATACTCTTTTATACTAAAGAGCAATATTTTACTATATTAGAAAAAAGTTGGCAAAAGATACAAACAAAAAATCAAACAAGAAATATATATGATTAATACAGATTTCAATTAGCAAAGAAATGCAAATGAAGTAAAAATGAAAATCAGACAGGTTTTAAAAATATCTTGGTAATGGGGCGGAGAATTAGACATTTTCACTTGCCACTGGTATGAGTACATTCTGATATTTGAAAATATTAGCCATCATTTTAAATATGTGTATTTTTATCTAAATTTTCAGTTCTAGGAATGTAGCCTAAAGAAACACAAAATATTGAAAGATTTCTGTGCATTTTTTTTCATTTCAATGTTACTTATAATAATGAAAAACTACAAATAATCTAAATGTCCATTTTTGAGAGACAGTTAAATGAAAGATGCTATCCACATGAAATGGAAAATCTATAGCCTTTAAAGTGTAAAAGAGGCCAAATATCTTGATGTGGAACGTTGCCCATAGTATGCTCCTAAAACAAGGGGTACACACCCAGTGGCGTGCTCCAACTAAAGACAGAAAAAACAAGTTTTAGGTATTAGGGCAGATGTGGAGGAGGAAAAGTAATTCACAAACACAGCTGGTAGAGGTGTATTAATGTTGTGTAGAGAAACAGAACATATTCAATGTGTGGACAGAGAGATTTAAAGAATTGGTTCATGCAGTTGTGGAGACTAGCCAAGTCAAAATCTTCAAAGTCAGCTGGAGGCCCAAAGTTGTCCTATTTTCTGCTGACAGAATTCCCTCTTCCTCCAGCAGCTCAGGTCTTCAACTACTGAATGAAGCCCACTCACATCATGGAGGGTAATCCACTTTACTCAAGTCTACTGATTTAAATGTTCATCTTATCTAAAATTTACCTTCATAGAAACATCTAGAATAACATTTGACCAATCTCTGGATACAATTGGCCTAGCAAAATTGACACACAAAAATGAGCCACAGTAAGGGCTGTAAATAGGCTTTGGGAAATGTCTTTGAGTGTACACCAGTGGTGATTATTGTATTCCATTACCCAGTAATTCTGCCCTTGATTCACATCAACATAGTTTATATGTGACATCCCCAAAAGACAGGCACAAAAATGTTTACAGCAGCACTATTCCTATGTTTTCCTTCCAAATGTCACACTATCTAAAAACCAGTCAAAACCATAAAGGATAAATATGTTAATAGTGTAGTCACAATGGAAGACTAAACACAATGAGAATAAACACTCCACCATCACATGCAGCAACACAGATGTATCTCAGATACATGACACTGGGCAAAACAAGCCAGACCTAAAAGCACACTTTGTTTTCTGTGTTGTTACATTTATTTAAGATACAAAACTATTTTTGTTCCAGTACCATGCTGTTTTAATTATTATGGCTTTGTAATAGAGTTTGAAATCAGGGAGTGAAATTCCTCCGTTTTCTTTCTTTTTAGTTAGGAGGGCTTTAGCTATGCGAGGTTTTTTGTGGTCCCATATGAACTTCATCAGTAGTCGATCTATTTCTTTGAAGAATGTCATTGAGATTTTTATTGTAATAGCATTGAATCTGTAAATTGCTTTTGGTAGGATTGCCATTTTGATAATGTTAATCCTTCCAATCCATGAGCAGGGGATGCCTTTCCATCTTCTTGTGTCTTCTTCTATTTCTATCAACAGAGTTTTGTAGTTTTCTTTGTATAAGTCCTTTATGTCTTTTATTAGATTTATTCCCAGATATTTGAATCTTTTGGTTTCGATTTTGAAGGGGATGGATTTCTTAATTTCTTCTTCTTCAGATTGGGTGTTTGCATATAGGAAGGCTACTAATTTTTGTGCATTGATTTTGTATCCTGCTACTGTACTGAACTGGTCTATTATTTTGAGTAGTTTTTCTATGGAGC
>PVIJ01008195.1:19273-58922 GCA_004024925.1 Scalopus aquaticus
TTTCTCTTGTCTAATTGCTCTGGCTAGGACTTCCAGTATTATATTGAAAAGTAATGGTGAGAGTGGACATCCTTGCCTTGTGCCTGATCTTAGGGGAAAGGCCTTCAGCTTCTCACCATTGAGGATAATATTGGCCGTGGGTTTGTCATATATGGCTTTTATTATGTTGAGGTATGTTCCTTCTATCCCAAGGATTTCACGGGCTTTTATCATAAATGAGTGTTGCACTTTGTCAAATGCTTTCTCAGTGTCTACTGATATTATCATATGGTCTTTATTTTTCTTTTTGTTGATGGGTTGGATTATATTGATTGATTTTCGGATGTTGAACCATCCTGTGTCCCTGGAATAAATCCACTTGGTCGTGGTGTATTATCTTATGGATACATTGTTGGATCCTATTGGCCAAGATTTTGTTGAATATTTTTGCATCAGTATTCATTAGGGAGATTGGTCTGTAGTTTTCTTTTTTTGTATTGTCTTTGTCTGGTTTTGGTATTAGAGTAATATTTGCTTCATAGAATGTGTTTGGTAGTACTCCTTCTCGATTTTCTGAAAGAGTTTGTGTAATATAGGGACTATTTCGTTTTGCATGTTCAGTAGAATTCATTTGTGAAACCATCTGGTCCTGGGCTTTTGTTTTTGGGGAGGTTTTTAATTACTGTTTCAATTTCACTACTTGTGATTGGTCTGTTTAGGTGTTCTATATCTTCTTTGTCTAGCTTTGGGTGATTGTATAGTTTTAGGAATGGAACCGAATAGAATACCCAGAATTAAAGCCACATATCTATGAACAACTAATTTTTGACAAAGGAGCAAAAAAAATGCAGTGGAACAAGGACAGTCTATTCAATAAATGGTGCTGGGAAAACTGGACAGCCACATGCATAAATATGAAGCTAGACTACTACCTCACACCCTGCACAAAAGTCAACTCAAAATGGATAAAAGACCTGGATGTAAGACCAGAAACCATAAAATGTATAGAAGAAAATATAGGCAAAACTCTACACGACATACATCTCAGCAAAATCTTGAAGGACACATCCCTCAAAGCGAAGGAAGTGAAAGACAAGATAAACAGATGGGATTATATCAAAATAAAAAGCTTCTGTACAGCAAAAGAGACATTAACCAAAACTAATAGACACCCTACCAACTGGGAAAATATCTTTGCACACAATACATCTGATAAAGGACTGATAACAAAAATTTACAAGGAACTCACACAACTCAACAAAAACAAAGCCAATAACCCAATCAAAAAAATGGGCAGAAGAGTTCAAAAGGCACTTCTCCAAAGAAGAAAAGCAAATGGCCAACAAATACATGAAAAAATGCTCAACATCACTCATAATCAAGAAAATGCAAATCAAAATCACTATGAGATACCACCTCACACCTGTGAAGATGGCACACATTAAAAATACAGGCAACAACAAATGCTGGAAAGGATGTGGAGAAAAAGGAACTCTTCTACATTGCTGGTGGGAATATGAACTGGTCCAACCACTATGGAAAGCTGTATGGCGATTCCTCAAACTGCTAAACATGGAGCTTCCATACGACCCAGCAATCCCACTTTTGGGAATTTACCCAAAGGATACAAAAACACTAATCCGAAAGGATACATGCACCCGTATGGTCATTGCGGCACTGTTCACAATAGCAAAGGTATGGAAGCAACCCAGATGTCCAAAAATATATGATTGGATCAAGAAGATATGGTACATATACACAATGGAATACTATTCAGCATGGAAAGAAGATAAACACATGCAATTTGCAGCGACATGGATGGAATTAGAGGGGATCATACTCAGTGAAACAAGCCAGAAAGAAAGAGAAAAATATTGAATGGTTTCACTTATAACAGGAGTATAAGGAAACCAAAGAGGAGAGAGACAATCAGCCGGGGGGGGGGGTGGGTGGAGGCAGAGGGGAAGGAAAAGCGCACAAAATGGAATAGAAAAGAACACAAGGGACCATGGAGATGGATCACGAGTGAATTGGTGTTGGGCTACCCAAGGGGAATATAAAATGTAAAAGACATAAATAACAATAAAAATATATATATTTAACAAAAAAAAATACAAAACTAGCCAAACAAACCACTCCTATTAAAAGTCAGCATCATCTAAGTAGTAAATGGAAAGGGGCACAAGTAGGTCTGTTGTTTTATCTTAGAATTGGTTACCAGGTGTGTTCAGTTTGTAAAAATTCATTTGAGATGTAGATGTACTTTTACATATGCAAACAATACTTCATAAAATATTTTTCAAAGTAGCAGAACACCACAGCTTTCTAAATAGCAATATATCTCTATATCCATCCCTGTTGTCCTAAGGACAAATATGATTTTAAGATCTTAAGGTTAGAAATAAATTGTTACAACTGCTTATCCTGGGATAGATGTTATGTGCAGTCAGTGAGAGATGCATTTGCACCATTTACTTTTTAAATTTCTGTAATCTTTTTTAAAACACAAAATATGCATTATTTTTTATTACCTTTCCTTGAAGAAGGATATGAACATCATAGCAAGCATCTCTTTATTCAGACTGGCATGAAAATCTACCCTTAAAATTTACATAGCCTAGTCCCAGGAAAGCACGGGCTGCCTGCAAGGTTATTGGAGGCAAGTTACCCCATGCTCCCCTTTAGGAAATGAGTAAAGGCAGAGGGAGGGCTCCTCAGTCAATGGTGAACAGTCAGTCCCAGGAAAGCACGGGCCTACCAGCAAGGCTGTTGAAGGCTAGCCACCGCCGCCCCCAACAGCACCCCTCTAGAACTGAGTGAAGCCAGAGGGATCCTGCAAACAAAGGTGGGCAACAAGATCCAGGAGAGTGCCTGGATTATTTTTCCCAGCTACTCAATCAGGAACGGGGCCCCTCTCCTAGCCCTCTCTCTTCCAAGTTTGCAACTACCCTTTTGACTTACTGATGGACATTAAGGATGTTTCACATTTTCAATATTGTAAAATAGAGTAGAAATGTGCATGTCCTTTGTGTAATGTCCTTAGGGTAAGTTTCCAGCAGTGTGTTGCAGAATGGATCATCATTCATTTCAGTATACCACTAAACTGCTTTCATAAATTCATGTGACTGTTTTACATTCTCAACAAAACTGCATGGGAAGGTGAGCTGTCCCTCACAATTGCAAATTTGAGTTTGCCAATGGTTTTCGTTTTTACCAGTTTGATGGAGGGAAAATGACTATTCACATTTCACTACCATTTCTTTGATTATTCATAAGGTTAAACATTTTTTATGTCTTTGTGTTTCTTTGGTAACTTGCCTTAGAATCTTTGGCCCATTTTCCATTAAAACATTAAATATTTTCCCTATTGATTTTTAAGAGCTCTCTATTTATCTGAGATATTGATTCTTTGTCTAACATTTTGCAAATAATTTTCCAATTTGTCTTCTGCCTTTCAACCTTTTATTGTGTTTACTTTTACACAGAATATTTTAAGCAGTCAATTTTTACCAGTCCTGCCTATTATGCTTTCTGATGCTGAGATAAGCTCAGAAAGGTCTTCCATCTGGGGTCATGTATGTAATTGTGGGACCCAGCTAACACACCCTCCTTTGCACCAAGAGCAGCACTAACTAGGCTGCTCTGCTTTTTAGAAGTTGGGAGAGGCTGCAGTTCAGCACTATGTCGCACTTCATGTCCTCCCACCAAAACTTCTAAATTATACATTGTTTTACCAATAACAAGAGGACATTCCCTTCATCTCTGTTATAATTTAATTCTTATCAGAATGTTAAACACAATTTCCCTGGGATCTGATCTTCATGCGTTATGAATATAGCAGAGGGAAGACCACTTTACAATCAGGAGGATGAGGGAAGGTGCCTCTAAAGACAGCTCTCCACCGTACTGATGCTCATGCAAAGATCTGACAGTGTCACCTGTTCCTGAACAGTTCCAACTCCATCTTTCATGGGGAGTCAGCTGGACATCAAACAAATAACAACAGTTTAAAGGAAATTTTTTATTTAAAAATAAGGACTCTATAAATACGTGGCCAAAACCTGACATGGGCCCTAAGCTATTGTTTCATCTGTTTAACTCTGTGTACATGCGTGTGTGTGTGTGTGTGTGTGTGTGCATGCATTAACCCAAAATTAAAATTCAGTGCCGCAGTCACTCTAACCACACGTAGCTAGTAGCTGCCATATTGGGCAGAAGAGATATAACATCTTTCTATCACCACAGAAATACCTACTGCATAAAACTTTTAAATTACAAACATACTTAGACAATTGTATAAAATAAAATGTACAAGGTTATTCATTGAAGTATTATTTATAAGCGTTAAAAGATAGGTGGCAATAAAATCATCCTTTAAAAGGAAGTGGTTGAGTCAACTGCAGAAATGTTGAGTTGATGATATAATAAGCAGGCATTAAAAAGTATGTAATTCTTAGAGGGGATCACACTCAGTGAAATAAGCCAGAAAGAAAGAGAAAAATATCGAATGGTTTCACTTATAACAGGACTATAAGGAAACCAAATAGGAGAGAGACGCTCAGCGCTCAGCAGGTGGTGGGGAAGGGGATGGAGAGGGGAAGATAAGGGCACAAAATGGAGTAGAAAAGGACACAAGGGACCACGGAGATGGATCACGGGTGAATTGGTGGTGGGTTACCCAAGGGGAATACAAAATGTAAAAAACATAAATAACAATAAAAATATATTGAAAAAATAAATAAATAAAGGTGCTTTGACAGAAAAAAAGTATGTAATTCTGTGTGCATGAGCAAGGAGTGATATATGAGTTATACTGAAACAGGTATATAACATTATTTAACATATTTATAAATTTCAATAAATTTATGTATGATATATAATTTTTTCTATGTTTTATTTCATTATATTTATATTCTGGTGTGAGTGTGTGTGTATGTGTGTGTGTATATATATATATATATATATATGTATGTGTTATGCATGCACTTCTATTTGTTTAGAAAAAGGTCTGCCAACGACAGTTTTTTACAAGTAGAAGTGTGTTAAGCTGCACAGGAGACACTCATTTCTTTATATACACTTGTGCATTTTTAGTTTTTTTTTTTTTAATTTGTAAAACAGAAAAAAATAGAAAAATAAATAATAAAATAATAAAATAAATGTTGTGTACACTACTTAGAATTAGTAAATATTGACCTTTTTCAAATTTCCTTCATAACTTTTAAATAAAATAAATACAAATGATGGAGAGAGCTGGGTGTTTTGGTGGTGGGTGTGGTGTGATAACAACACTTGAAGAGTGTGGGCTAAAATACAAACAATGTTGTAAACCAATGTTACCTCAATAAAAAAAATTACCCTGCCCACTCTTATTCCCATTCTTTTTTCCATTCAGCAACAACTACTTTTTTGAATTGAGTGTCTACCCATCCAATTCACATTAAATTACATACACAGGTAATTTTTATATGTGTGTGTATATATATAATATGCACCATAAACAACCTATAGTAATGTTAAATGTTCTTAATATTTAAGAATAGTTATAGTAGTGAATGGCCTAAGAATTAATATTAGTATCATTCTGTAATTTGTTCTGCAGCTTCACTCAGCAACACACTTAGCAAGGTCTGCCATATTGATATGTATCATTAGTTAGACAATATCCTTTTTCCAGTTGGAAGCTTATGTCTTGCTTTAGACATATATTTAACATTTATAGTCAAATTTATCAATTTTTTTTTCAGGTTTGTGGCTCTTTGAGATAGCAGAGGGTAGCATTTAAGGAATACATTCTAAAGTTAGATCACCTGGGTTCAAATCCTAACTTTTCCACTTACATGTAAAATGAAGCTAGTAAGAATAGTCACATAATACAGTTTTTAATGAAGTTAACTGAGCTAGAATGTTTAAAACAAGTAGAATAATGCTAGGATATAAATACCCCATTATCCTTGTTAAATAAATTGTGTAAATTTAAGAAATTTTTCCCTACTCCAAGATTGTAAAGATACTTTACGTTTTCATCTAAGAGTTTAATTTTTTCTTCTTGAATTTTTAATCCATGTGCAATTTAATCTTGTGCTGCTTCTCACTACCAATATGTTATACCTGTGAGCCATGTGCCATAGTGCTGGTCTCTGCCGTGGCTGATTTATAATCAGCTTTTTGAGCCCTGGTGAGCATATCCTGGAAAGGATTTATTTACTAACTGGGGGTGGAAGAAGATAAGCACTTGACAACTTTCAGGTTCTCTTGAAAGCTGAGACTTAGAAGTCGGAGTACAGTCTGAATTTGGGAGAAAAAGGGCTCCCTGAATTTTTTTCCAGCAACACAGTAGCTGAGGTTTATCCGTATTCAAGGGCCACTCACTACTCAGAATCTTGGGAGCAGGCGGTATGCAGCACAATTAGGCCCTATGTCACTGCAGGCCCACCCAGAACCTGCTGGAGGGAACACCTGCCTCTGGTCAGGAGATGATAGACAACACCTGATGACTACACATCTGGATCAACACCTATTTTTTGCTAAATAAAGATTTTCTAAATAAAGGTTTAGACATTGCAATGATTCCATTTTCAGTTGTTTTCTAACCCAGTATTATTTTAGAGAAAAGTCTGTGCACTAACATGTCAGTACTTTTCACCTGGTAAATTATACTGATTATCAGTCATTCACTATTACTTTTTCACTCTGCTTTCTAATGGTATAATGTTTATTCTCTGGTGTCTCACCTATAACTAGAAGGCCAAACAAAGATTTGTTGCTATTTTTGCTCATTGCAGCACTATTTGCAAAAGGTCAGTTATGGAAATGACCTAAATGCCCATCAAAGGATGGCTGGATAAAGATGTGGTGTCTATATACAATGAACTGCTACTCAGCTATAAGAAAAGACAAAATCTCACCATTTTCAACAACATGGATGTAACTTAAGGGGATTATGGTAAGTAAAATAAGTCAGAAGGAGAAAGACAAAACATGATCTCCCTTATATGGGAATTATCATGTGATAATGAACTCTTTTTTAATAGGGTAACCAATTAACTAGCTTCATAAATTCAGTCACCCATCTTTTTTCTCAACCAATGAGTAATGTTACTTCTGCAATAAATTAAGTTTCCATACCTGTTTGGATCTATTTGTGGGTTCTCTATTCTGATCCCCTCAGCAGTATCACAGTACCTTCATGCCTTGGATGTCTAATTGTAAATATAATGGAAAATCTTAGACTAGACTAATTCTATATTACATCATGATACTAGGACAATTGACAAATGCTGTTGGCCATCTGAGATTAAAGAATGTGTCATGTATCATTTCTGGCAAAGATACCAAGTGTCAAAAATTAGTATGAAATGGTAAATGGAGAATGTAAAAGTCTCATGAAGTAACAAAGTTTTACTAAGAAGAGAGACAAGCTTTATGTATCCTGACCAATATAATTCAGCCATGTTCAGATCCTGTAATACCAGCTGTTCTTTGGGGAATCTAAAAAAATTAATGAAAATTTAGGAAAGTATGTAGGTAATAATATTACTAAACTTCACCTTGAAGACAACTCATAAACAATTATAAGAATGAAGATAGTAAAGAAAGAATTTTAAAATGCTCGCTTAAACACTTTATAGTCAGGTTTTTGGCAAATGATCAGTTTTGTAATAATTATACTGCATGTGCATTTTGACAGTTTTTTTAAACAATTTTAGAGCATGTAAGAGACTCAAATTCAAAGGGATTCTAATTAAAGGTTTAGAAATATTTGATTAAGTTTGCAATCAACTTTTAGATGTTTGGGGATATTTAATCTGTTTAGTGCCTCCATTTGATTTATCAGCTCATGTACATGCTGTGTAAATATTCAGAGGAATGTTATTAATATTTAAATGAATACTAGATTCATATGATTAATAGGAAAATAAACTAATTGTAAGTAATTATTACTCTCTGTACACAGAAATCATATGGATATAAAGTAATCTCACAATGCTAAGTCCTATCTTTGTTGTGGCTTTTCTACTTTGGGCCTAATCCTCCATAAGAATTTCAGAATTAGATTAAAAGTTCTGCAATTATTTTAATTGAAATAGCCCTGAATCAACAGAATAATTTGGAAAGAATTTTCCATTTTATGAGAACAGAGCATTTCTCCTGTTCCTATTTTAAAAGGAAATGCTTCTAAATATTCCAAATTAGGATGATACCTTCTTGCAGTTAGTGATACTGATGAAAAAGCCCATGTCAATTCATTCACATATGATCAAGGTACTAGGACTGTGATTTGCAAATACTTTCTCCCATTCTGTGGTTTTTCTTTTCATTTTTTCATAGTATTCTTTTTAAACATAGTTTTTCATTTTAATTAAATCTTTGTGTTTGGTTGCTTTTGTGCTTAGGTGTCATACCCAAGAAAAAAATTGCCTAATCCAACATCACAAAGATTTACAGCTGTTTTCTTCCAAAAGTTTTAAACTTAGTTCTTAAATGTAAGTCTATGATTTTGAGTTAATTTTTTTTCTGATAAGAGGAGGATCCAAAATCATTCTTTTGTTTGTGGCAATCCAGTTGTACAATCCCATTTGCTGAAAAGATTATTTCAACATAGTCTTGTTTCATATACAGGTCTTAGACTTGTTTTGATATATTTATTCTTAAGTATTTCATCGTTTT
Organism: Scalopus aquaticus; assembly: GCA_004024925.1. Lineage (NCBI taxonomy): Eukaryota > Metazoa > Chordata > Mammalia > Eulipotyphla > Talpidae > Scalopus > Scalopus aquaticus. The sequence continues at coordinate 27,923 of PVIJ01008195.1, forward strand.
GATACTATCTTGATTGGAACTGTTTTCTCAACTTCATTTTCAAGTTTTTCATTACTAGTGGATTGGATACAAATGATTTTTGCATACTTTATCTTGCAAACTTATTGGACTTATTATTAGCTCTAATTATAGTGTGTGTGTGTGTGTGTGTGTGTGTGTGTGTGTGTGTTGCCTCTTTTTTTAGCCACTCCCTTTTCAATAGGTGTATAGATTGTTTCCAGTTCTTGGCTATTACAAATAATGCCGTAATAAACATGGAAGTACACACATCTTTGAATTTGTTTTTTCTACTTTTCAGGTTGTAGAGGAGCAAAATCTGCCACCCCAAAGTATCAATATGGCTTTTTGGAGAAAGGTTGGTGTCACGGGAGAGGCTCTGAAGGTTAGGTGGCGGCTTCTTTCGAGAAAGACATTTATATGTAAAACTTCTCTCTGTAGAGGCATGTCCTTCATTGTATTAGGAAGACCTAAACTCCTGAATTCCTTCCAATGGAGAGTGCAGAAATTAATTAAATTCACAGTTTCACTATAAAGAATAGTTTTGTAAGTTGAGTAAACTAATCTTTCCTATAAAAATCAATTTATCTTTCTGATAATTCTCAATTAGCCAGAGATAAACACAAATTTCATCAGGAACTGACACTGGCTCACTGACTAATGTAGAGGTATCACACTACAGAGATATAAAAAATATTTCATGTGTTTATAAAATGGTTGCTAATAAATCAGAATGGATGTCACAACTAGAATGGACTAACCACACACAATCAACTGAAAATAAAATCTGAAAAGTATCATAGATATAAATCTAATCTGTGAATAACTGTGGTGCCAAATTAGATGTGAAAAAATTAAAATAAGCCACAATTGTGAAACTAACATATAACAATTTTCTGGAAAATATTAAAAATTATGTATCCTTATGCTTAAGAAAACTTTACCATGTTTTCCATCATAACCACTAAAAGAAGACAGTCACCAATATATTACTTAATTTTTGCAGGCTACAAGTTCAAAATACATGAACTACATGCAGGATAAGAGGAGAACTACTATTCAAATGTGATGAGAAAAGACAATCTTTACTTTCATAACTTAAAGATTAGAGAACGAAGAGTCTGGGAAGATACTTAAAGAACACTTAGGGGATATGTTTTCCCACCACAGATCAATTATCTTGCTAAGCTGCTGTTCTCTTTGAAGGAGTAAGAAAAACATTTCCCAAACCACAAAAACAGAAAAATCCAGACCTCTGGTGACTACTGTGATGATTGACTGAGCTGTTTTTACAGAGCAGTGCGCACTGAAGAGGTAAGTAGCCAGATCTTAACATGGGGGAGCTAACAAGCAACAATTGTGAAGTTCAGAATATACTATGACTATAAAGACAGTATAATATACAGAGCCTCAAAAAAAGTCACAAAAGATTTCAAGATAACTGAAAAATTATAAGAAAGAACAGATGCTGGTAGGTATCAGAGTAATAAGGGGGAAAGGAATAAGCAAGCAAAACTCTAGTTCTAGAGAAGGTCATGCAAAGATTGTTGGTTTTAAGACTATTTTTAGAACAGTTAAGGTTCACAACAAAATTGAGGGAAAGGGACAGAGATTTCTCATACACTTCCTGTCTTCACACATTCATTTCCTCCTCCCCCCCCCATTATTAATATCCTCCATCAAAATGGTAGTATTTGTTACAATTGATGAACCTACACTGACACTTCATAACCACCCAACATCTGTACTTTACCACAAAGTTCACTCTTGGTATTGAACATTCTATGGATTTGGACAAATGTTAAATGACATAAATTCATTATTAGAGTATAAAGCATTCTCTTTTTTTAAATATATATATTTTTATTGTTATTTATATCTTTTACATTTTGTATTTCCCTTGGATAACCCACCATCAATTCACCCGTGATCCATTTCCATGGTCCCTTGTGTCCTTTTCTACTCCATTTTGTGCCTTTATCCTCCCCCATCCCCCACCCCCCCAAGTGTCTCTCTCCTATTTGGTTTCCCTATAGTCCTGCTATAAGTGAAACCGTTCGATATTTTTCTCTTTCTTTCTGGCTTGTTTCACTGAGTATGATCCCCTCTAATTCCATCCATTTTCATTGACCCCAAAATCCTTTGTGCTCTGCCTAGACATTCTAGGCTTTTGTCTCCATAGCTCTGCCCTTTCTATAATGTCATGTAGTTGGAATCATACAGTATGTAGCCTCTTCAAATTGGCTTCCTTTACTTAATGGTATGCACAGAAGGTTCCTCTTAATAGCTCACTAACTTAATAGTTCCTTTCCTGTCAGCACTGAATAATATTCCTTTATCTATATATTCTACAGTTTATTTATCCAGTCACCTACTGAAGGACATTTTAGTTGCTTGTAAGTTTTGGTGACTAAATGAAGTTGTTGTAAACATCCCTGTGCAAGTTTTTGTATGGACATATGTTTTCAACTTCTTTGGATAATATGACTGCTGCATCAGATGGAAAGTGTATGTTTGGTTTTGTAGGAAACCATTAATCTTCCCAAAGTAACTACCATTTTTGCAATTCTGCCAGATATGAATAGGAGTTCTGCTGCTCACATCCTCATCAGCAGATATATCAGAATGGCCAAAATGTGGAACACTGACAAGACCAAATGCTGATGAGCTGAAATTTTAAAGAGTTTGTCCAGTTCTTTTGAAAATAACTGACATTCAGCACTGTGTACATTTAAGGTGTAGAGCATGATTATTTAATTTACATATATCATGATGTGATTAGTGCGATAGTTTCAAATAACAACCATCTTCCCATGTAGCCATAAGAAAAGTAAAGAGGGCCTCCCCGGTGGCGCAGCGGTTGAGCGCTGTGCTGTGGAGCTGTCGGCAGCGGCGACGGGAGTTTGACGCCCGGCCGGGGAGAATCCCACATGGCAAGACAGACCTCTCCTGCCTCGCCCGCTGTTCCCCTCAGCAGTGTATTTCTGATCTGCCTGTTCTGCTCCCTGCTCTGGCTCTGGTGAACCCTCTCACCGCTCCATGCCTCTGGCCTGTACCCCAGCTTGTATGTATAAATAAAAAATAAATCTTTAAAAAAAAAAAGTAAAGAAAGAAGAACAAAAAAGGTGAAAAAAATCTCCTTTTAAAGAGTTATCTCAGGATTTACTCTCTTAATAACTTTCCTACATCTCGCACATCAGCACTAGCTATAGTCATCATGCTATACATTAGATACCTAGTATTTATTGATCTTTTAACTGGAAATTCCCTCTTCCCACTGTCTGCCTATGGGAACCAGAGTCTAATCTTTTTCTATGAATTTGGTTGTTATTTTCAATGCTACATGCAAGCAAGATGATACAGTCTTTGTCTTTCTCTGTCTGACTTATTTCATGGAGCATTAATACATTTAAGGTCAGCTGCGATGTTGTAAATGGTAGGATTTCCTTGTCTTTTGTGGCAGAATAATCTTTCACAGAATACCCTGGGCATATTTTGGTGATGCAGCATATCACCTTGCAAAGAAAGGGACTGAGAAAAAAAATCTACAAAAAAAGCAGATAGCTACCTCACTACTTTGATCTTCTACTCAACCTCAGCAGAAAATTCAAAATTAATTGTGTAGAGAAAATAAACAAGAAATTTTTGATATGGGAACATCAACCACATATTAGAGCTGATGTACCACAATAAAAACAAGAGAATGAAATCAAATTATAAGACCTTCCCAAATTCTCTTAATCTCTCACCATCCAGATCAGTGACAGTCAAAATTATCCTCTGCACCTTGCACACATATACAAAAGAGATTGGGGATTCATAGTGTTGAACAGAGTTAGCAAAGAACTAACAGAAGTAAGAAAAGAAAGAGAAAGTGGTTTGAGAAAGCTAAGGAAGAAGGCAATTTAAAGATAGAAAAATTAGTCAATATAAAATGCAAGTATGAAAAGCACAAAATGTATTTATTGGATTTGTCCATTTAGTGGTTTGTGATTTATCAATAACCATCTCAGCAGAGTGACTACTATGGATAACAGACTATTTGATTTGTATCATGAATACCTGCAATGAATAAGAAAAGGGAAAGTAAGCTACTATTTTAAGAAACTTAGTTATGAAGGACTAGAACGAAATAGGCTACTATCTAAACAAGGAAATGACAGTTAAAGCAAAATTTTGGTTTTAAGATGTGAGAGATAACATGTCAATACATCAAAAATTAAATAACAAGTACCAATCTGTTCATAATAAAGAAAATTCATGACATAAGAAAAAAGGTTAGAAGTCTAGACAAAATTTAGTCTTGAACCTGAAAAGGGAATATTATTCTCTTGCCTCACCCAGAAAGAATAGAGGTGAAAGCACAACAAAGAAAACAAGCACGAGAATGTAATGACAGCCTATGGGATACAGAAAACAACATGCAGAGATGGCCAATGAATGAATATTTGACAAGGGAGCCAAGATACTCAGCAGGGAAATTACAGTCTCTTCAATAAGTAGTTTCAGGAAAACTGGATGTTCACATGCAAGAGAATGAAAGTGGCTATTATACCAGTCACAAAGGTTAACCAAAAATGAATTGTACACTTAAACATAAGGCTTGAAAATGTAAAGCTTGGGGAAAAAATATCCAGGGAAAAATCTCCTTACATTGGTATTCCTTGTCAGAGACTTTTTTTTATATCACCCCAAAAGCACAAAAATGAAAAACATGTTTTCTTTAAACAGTGAACAAAATGAAAAGAAAATCTATGGGATGGGAGAAAATATTTGTAAACTATCTGTTGAAGGGCTAATATAAAAAAATAAGGAATTTATACAATTTAATATCAAAAAGAAGCAAATAATATGATATAAAAAGTGAGCAAAGAGTCTTATCAAAAAATGAATAGACATTTTTTCCAAGTAAGATATAGAAATGGCCAACAGTTACATGAAGTGGTGCTCAACATCACTAATTATCAGGGAAGTGTAAGTCAAAATCACAATGAGCTATACCTTACACCCAGTAGAAGAGCTCTCATAAAAAGACAAGTGGGAACAGGTCTTGGGGAGAATGTGGAGAAAAGGAACTCCTGTACTGTTAGGAGGAATGTAAATTGGTGCAGCCTCTATGGAAAAGAGTATGGTGGAAAACAGTATTTTTTTAATGAGAATAGTAAAAATAGAACTACGATGTGGTGCAGAAATCCCTATTCTGGGCATAGATGCAAAGGAAATAAAATTGCTATCTCAAAGCAGTATTTGTACTTTTGTGTTCACTGAGACATTATTTACAACAGTCAAGATATGGATACAACCTAAATGTCCACTGATGAATAAATGAATAAAGAATATGTGATAAATACTGTTAGATAACAAAAATCCAACCAAGTAAATTTTCAAGATCCAATTAGCTTCATGAATTGGGCAACATCACATCTGACAAGTAGAAATTGCTGCAAAAAGTTGTGCAAAATGAAAGGTTTTTCAGGCAGAAAGAGGTCAAGATACAGGAATAGGAAATTATTTCAACCTTAGGTAACCTACCAATGAGAAATGGATAAAGATTTTGTGATAATCTTATCTTCCCTTAGGGGGATAAAAAAAGATTGCCTTCTTGGAGCTGAACAGAAAACACCCTATGGACCAGTTAGGGCTAATTCCTGGTGGGGGTTATAATCGCAGGGGGGCTGAAACCCTAGTTACCTTAGGTATTAGTGAGCTTAGTGCCAGCATCTGCATTTAAGGCCTGTCTATTTTTCTTTTAACAATACATAAAATATAATTTTATTCATCCTGTAAAGGGACAGCTACCATTTGAGAAATGTGGATGAAAATGGAGAACATTATGCTAAATGAAGTAAGTTAGATGCAGAAAGATAAGTTCACATGAGCTCACATGTAAACAGAATTGTTTTAAAGGGGTCTAACTCATAGTAACAACATAAAATGATAGTTAAAAGAGGGATGGGAAAGGGGGAGATTTAAAAAAGAAAGTAGCATGGTGGATGCCGTGGGAAGTCACTGGGAGTTACTGTTCAATGTGCATAGTGTTTCAGTTCTGCAAGCTGAAAAGAATTCATCTCCTGCATTGATTTTGTATCCTGCTACTTTACTGAACTGGTCTATAATTTTGAATAGTTTTTCTATGGAGTTTTTAGGGTTTTGTATATATATTATCATATCGTCTTCAAACAGAGACAGTTTAATTTCTTCTTTTCCTATTTGTATTCCTTGAATGTCTTTCTTTTGTCTTACTGCTCTGGAAAGGACTTCCAGTATTATACTGAAAAGCAAGGGTGAGAGTGGCATCCTTGCTTGTTCCTGATCTTAGTGGAAAGGCCTTCAGCTTCTCACCGTGGAGTATAATATTGGCCATGGGTTTGTCGTATATGGCTTTTATTATGTTGAGGTATGTTCCTTTCATCCCAAGGATTTCAAGGGCTTTTATCATAAATGGATGTTGCGCTTTGTCAAATGCTTTCTCAGCATCTATTGATATGATCATATGGTCTTTATTTTTCTTTTTGTTGATGTGTTGGATTACATTTACTGATTTTCGGATGTTGAACCATCCTTGTGTCCCTGGGATAAATCCCACTTGGTCGTGGTGTTTTATCTTTTGGATGCATTGCTGGATCCTGTTGGCTAAGATTTTGTTAAATACTTTTGCATCAGTGTTCATTAGAGAGATTGGTCTGTAGTTTTGTTTTGTTGTGTTATCTTTGTCTGGTTTTGGTACTAGAGTAATGTTTGATTCATAGAATGTGTTTGGTAGTACTCCTTCCTTCTCGATTTTTTGAAAGAGTTTAATCAGTAGCCTTCCTATATACAAACACCCAATCTGAAGAAGAAGAAATTAAGAAATCCATCCTCTTCAAAATCGAAACCAAAAATGCAAATATCTGGGAATAAATCTAGCAAAAGACGTAAAAGACTTATACAAAGAAAACTACAAAACACTGTTGAAAGAAAAACAAGAAGACACAAGGAAATGGAAAGACATCCCCTGCTCATGGATTGGAAGAATTAACATTACCAAAATGGCAATCCTACCAAAAGCAATTTACAGATTCAATGCTATTCCAATAAAAATCTCAATGACATTCTTCAAAGAAATAGATCAAATACTGATGAAATTCATATGGAACCACAAAAAATTCCACATAGCTAAAGCCCTCCTGACTAAAAAGAAAGTAAACAGAGGAATTTCACTCCCTGATTTTAAACTATAGTACAAAGCCATAATAACTAAAACAGCATGGTACTGGAACAAAAACAGACACAAAGACCAATGGAACCGAATAAAATACCCAGAATTAAAGCCGCATATATATGAACAACTAATCTTTGACAAAGGAGCAAAGAAAATGCTGTGGAACAAGGACAGTCTATTCAATAAATGGTGCTGGGAAAACTGGACAGCCACATGCAAAAAAATGAAGCTAGACTACTACCTCACACCCTGCACAAAAACCAACTCAAAATGGATAAAAGACCTAGATGTAAGACCTGAAACCATAAAATTTATAAAAGAAAATACAGGCAAAACTCTACATGACCTACATCTCAGCAAAATCTTTAACGACACATCCCCCAAAGCGAAGGAAGTGAAGGACAAGATAAACAGGTGGGATTACATCAAAATAAAAAGCTTTTGTACAGCAAAAGGGACATTAACCAAAACAAACAGACACCCCACCAACTGGGAAAAATTCTTTGCACACGATACCTCCAATAAAGGACTGATAACAAAAATTTACAAGGAACTCACACAACTCAACAAAAACAAAGCCAATAACCCAGTCAAAAAATGGGCAGAGGAGCTCAAAAGGCACTTCTCCAAAGAAGAAAAGCAAATGGCCAACAGATACATGAAAAAATACTCAACATCACTTATAATCAAGGAAATACAAATCAAAACCACTGTAAGATACCACTTCACACCTGTGAGGATGGCACACATTAAAAATATAGGCAACCACAAATGCTGGAAAGGATGTGGAGAAAAAAGAACTCTTCTACACTGCTGGTGGGAATGTGAATTAGTCCAACCACTATGGAAAGCTGTATGGTGATTCCTCAAACTGCTAAACATGGAGCTTCCATACGACCCAGCAATACCTCTTTTGGGAAGCTACCCAAAGGACACAAAAACACTAATCCAAAAGGATATACGCACCCATATATTCAATGCGGCACTGTTCACAATAGCAAAGGTATGGAAGCAACCCAGATGTCCAAAAATAGATGACTGGATCAAGAAGATATGGTACATATACACGATGGAATACTATTCAGCATGGAAAGAAGATAAATACATGCAATTTGCAGCGACATGGATGGAATTAGAGGGGATCATACTAAGTGAAACAAGCCAGAAAAAAGAGAAAAATATTGAATGGTTTCACTTATAACAGGACTATAGGGAAACCAAATAGGAGACAGACACTTGGGGGCCTGGGGGGAAGATAAGGGCACAAAATGGAGTAGAAAAGGACACAAGGGACCACGGAGATGGATCACTGGTGAACTGGTGGTGGGTTACCCAAGGGGAATACAAAATGTAAGTAATATAAATAACTATAAAAATATATATTAAAAAAAAAGAATTCATCTCCTAATGGTTACACATCAATGTGCTTAATACCACTGAGTATACACTTAAAAATGGTTAGGATGACACATTTTGTTACAGGTATTTTACCACACTAAAAAAACTAGGGAAAAGTTAAATAAAATATGTATGGGTGGGGGTGGGAAACAGAAAAGAACAGATGATTTGCCATGTTTCTGAGACAAATACAGGGGGCTGGCCAAGGCCTCCAAGGAAACTGCACTTCCTGAACTCCCCTGTAACCCAACTTTCTAACTTCAGATTTATCAATCTTTTAAGCTCCGGTTCTACCAACCTCCTAGATATTCCTAGCCCCTATGGCTACACCCCTGCTGCCTCTGAGACTAGCATGTTCAATGTTCTGCCACCTGGAATGGACATACACGGTTCTCCATGTTCCCAGTCCTTGCCTCCTCCCAGATTGTCACGAAGCTTAGAAAACAAAGGAGTAATTACATAGAGGGAAGGACTGCCAATACATCTGAGAGAAATATGACAATATGTCCAATCTACTGCAAGGAAAACTCCATTTTTATAAATGGCTGTGAATTTGAATGAGCCAGCCTCTCTCTCTCTCTCTCTCTCTCTGTGTGTGTGTGTGTGTGTGTGTGTGTGTGTATGTGTAAATTATATGCTTAAGATATAGAAATGTGAAGTCGGAAAACTTTCCCATCAGAGGTAAACTCCTGTGGAGAAGCCTCCTAAAGCATGGCTTTCTAAAAATCTCTATCACCTAAGATGCAAACTAAACAAAGTCAACAGAAATTTCTTTGGAATTTTTGAAAAATGTGTTTCCTTGATAAGAAATTCCAAAGTTCAGGGTAGAAAACTCAGAGCAAAATTAAAGAAAGGTAAGAGGTGACTGACAACTGAGAAGTATAAGTCGTTGCTGAGTCACAGGCTTAGGAGACAAAGCAGGATGTTATAGGCAGAGTAGCCTGAAAGATTAAGAGTTGACAATCAGAAGAAGAATTAGCACAGGTCAAGTTTTTCCAGCTGAGAACCAGGTAAGAGAAAGAGAATGGGCACCACGTAATAGAAAAAAAAACATTTCATGATACTGGGAAAGGTACAAAAGTTTTCCCCATTAATCTTGTGCTTATTTAAAGCCTATTTAGCTATATGCAGTGTGAGAAAGGGAATCCTAGAATTAAGAACCGCTGCCCACGATTCAGCAAGCCAGACAACCCAAGTGGAAAAGTTGGCATAATAAATTCAAATACTGAGATCTAGAGGGTTATCCGAGACATCTGTCAGTAAAAGGCAGTGTGCCAGTGAAAGTTGCAAAATGTAAGATTAATATTCATATTGATAAATAGTCAAAAACTGATTATATTGTGGGTTGACTAGTAGCAGGCATGAAGGAAGGAATCCAACTGGAGTCTTTCACCTTTCATAATAAGGTAATTTCAGGAATGGGGGGAAAATATCCAGAAAACAAATTATGAATGTTACTGATTTATGTTGGAAATGGGAGTTTTAATACAAACAATACAGAGAAAAATAGAATTTGTCAAATGCTAGTCATTCCGTGTGTATATATATTCAGAAATAAAAGATGTACGTGAGATCAGACCTTAGACTTCTGGAGACAGCACTGGATTTCACTGACCAGGAAGAAGGCTTAATAAACAGGAGATGTGCTGCTGAGACAGGTATTTAAGGTCGACCTAGATTCAGACTCGAAGAGCTGTCTCTTCTGATTAAAGCATTTCTACCTCCAGGCAGGCAATGGTATAGTACAATTACTAAGCAGGACAGACATTTTCTCTCCAGCTATGGGATTCTAAGCTCATGCCATTCGAAACTCTTAGATACTGCCTGATGTCTCCTCCTTCCTGGGCTGTCCAACATCCGATGCCACCACCTAACATATGAAGGAGTAAAGGTCCCATAATTTAGGTGACTAGTCCAACATACTCCAAATACTAGTTAGTGGAAGAGCTGGTTATTATAACTTTGAGTTAAAGATTGTATTTTGCTCTTCTCAGGATGCAAAAATATTTTATTATCAAAGTTTGTTTTACCACTAGTTTGTACAAGGTCCTCACCAAGTGATGGACAGCTCCCTAATATAGTAAGACATTACCCCTACTTTCCTTATCCGTGCTCGTAAGTGGAGAAGGTATTAGATACTTCGAACAAAATGCAAGAGTGAAGAAGAGGGAACAGGAAAAGGAAGACAGAGTAGAAACAGTCACGAAGTTCTGACATAAGCACTAAGCAGTCATTCAATATATAGCACTTAACAAGTACAAGCCCTGAGCAGGGTGCTGGGAGGAAACCATGAATCAAACACAATTACTGTCTTTTGAAATGACACAGGAAATTAGCATGTAACAAACAAATACAATAACTATTGCAAGGAAATGGATGGAATGCTGCACACAGTAAATCAAGAGAGGAATAAGAAGGCATTATTTCTTGTTGAGGCATGGAAGAAATCACATAAAGTAGGTAGAACTTGACCTGCATATTGCTAGGCAAGAAATGGCCAAGTGCAAAAAGGGATAAGGAAGCTGTGACTGGTGTGGAGGGTACAAAGCAGAGGGTAGTGAGTACAGCAGGCAAATAAGACAGGGCTTACAAGGTAGACAGGGAGCAGGGCAGTTTAACCGGAGAAGTATAAAATGACAGGTCAGAGGGTAAATGAGTGTCAAACTGAAACTTCAAAACCCAGGCTGCACTTCCTTAATTGACTTTAAACCAGTGTTATTCATTAAGCTTTGTTTCCCTCATGTGTAAAACGGAAATAACCTCACCTTCCTCCTCTCTATCCTAATTTCTGAAACAAATGAGCAATAGAAAGCTGTCATATATAAATCAACACACAGGCTTTACTCTGCTAATCTTGGATTATTTGGCTCATATTTGAATTGAAAATAGACTTCCTAACACTTGCTTTCAAGTCCATATTTGGGGGAAGCTTGAGCTTCTGAGAAGATATTTAGCAGGGGACTGAAGCCTTCTTGCCCCAACAGACTCCTGTACAGAGTATGGTCCACATATCAGCAGCATAAGCATCACCCACAAGCTTATCAAAGATGCAGAATCTCAGTCCCAGCCAATATCTACTAGATCAGAGTCTGCATCTGAAGGAGATCCCCCAGATGACTTCTATGCTCATGTAAGTTTGAGAAGCACTGCCAGAGAGCACTAGAGAAACTGGATTGGTAGAGGAGACACTCACTCCATTTGGCCAGTTAGATCCATCACTGGGGACCAAGTTAGAGATCAGGAGAAAAAAATAACAATAACAAAAAAAAAAAAAAAAAAAAAAAAAAAAAAAAAAAAAAAAAAAACGGGAGAAAAGAGCATCAGTCCTTTTCCATGGGAAGAAGCCAATGAGAGAAGGACAAGAGGCAGAAGAGCCTACTGATAACTTTGTGAAGGTATAAGTTCCGGCTTGGGATATATAGGAATTCAGAATGAGTGAGAAACTGCTTTCTCCTAAAAATACAGAGGAAGGAGAGAAAGACGACTCTATGCACGCGACTCTAGTGACTGGCTGCGACATTCCCTGAGTTATGACTGCAACACAAGTAGAAATTTTTAAAAGAACCACAAATTAGGTTATTTTATGTTTAAATTTTAACTCCATCTAGAGTTAGTCTTCTAAGTCTCTACTCAAATGTTATCTAGTGGGACATTCCCTGAGCACATCACAAAAATCCCTATAATCCACCACTACCTCCAGCACTCACTGCTCCCCTATGTTTTAGTTTACCATGTCCTGTCATGCCCACTAGAGCATGTGTTCCACAAGAAGTGATATCTACTTCGTTCATTATTGTAAGAGATCAGGAGGGCCTAGAAAAAAGTGGCACTAGGGACATATGGTAGGTAATTGTTAAATATTTGTTAAACAAATGAACATGAGTTTGAGATCCTGTGGAATACTGGCTGGAGTTGTCACTAATAACTCAGTTTAAGTCCAGAGTTCAAGGAAAATCTAAGTTGGAGGTAACTCATCTACTGGTGAGAACTGAAGCTAGGAGGCCAGATGAGAATCACTCAGAGTCAGTCCGACATTTAAGGGAAAGATGATTTGCTTGTGTGGCTGAGGCAATGAGGAACTCCAGAAACAAAGGTGGTGGCCTGGCCACAAGGTTTATCACGGTCACCATGAACATCATCACATGCAGCTACTACTTTCCATTTTCCTTGGATAAATCTAGCAACTTCTTGGAAAGCCTTCTGATGTCACAAGATGCAAAAAAGACAAGAGCATTTATCATTTATGGAAAAACACTTTAATAATTTACTGCTTCAATTAACATTTACTGTTAATCAAGATTTCATGTCTGAAAGCATCACACCCAGCTCAGCAGGTCGATTCAGAATCAAGCTCCATCTGTCTGTCATGGAACCCAGTGGGATGAATGCAAGGGGACAAATGCCAGGCCTACTTAAAGCTGGCAGTGGGGGCCACCTTACAAAGCAGACTGCTCCTGGGGGCTGGGCACCCCATGAAGTGAGGAAAAGCAAATTTCTGCCTCCAAAAAGGACCTGGACTTTCCAAAGGAAACTGCTAGCAGACTGTCTTCTCTACTTGAGAGGAAGAGATTACTAAATTAGTTTAGGTCCCTTTCAGTTGCCCTTTAATATACGATTATCTCCCTCCATTTCTTCCTTGCCCACAAGCGGTAAGTCACACAGCAGATAGACAGAGCCTTGTTTCCATAGTTGGTCATTTATAATCTGTTTGCTAACAATGATTTCTGCCAAAAGGCAGCATGGAACAGGAAAGAAGAAAGAGAGGATGGTTTTTATATTTGTTGTTTCTATCATTTATATTGTTCTAAGATTATAGAATCTTATTTTAAAAACTGTGATAAGCATGCTTTATGAGGTGAAGTTATATTAATAGACAATGAGACAGCATCAAATGATCAGATTCTGCTGTTTGACTTAAAGGGCAGTTCCTTAATCTCTCTGAGCCTCAATTTATCAACATATAAAATAGAAATAATACAGTATATATCTCAGAAGATTTTTTTAAATATTAAATAAAGCACTGAAAAGAAACATTTTGCACATTACTTATCTCCTAGGAAACACTAACACATTTTAACTGTGTGTAACAGGTAAGGTGCACTTCATAACCTTGGGAGGTAAAGATTAGCACATCTCCTTTATTTTTGCAATTATTCACTTCAACCATTTACTTCATTCAACACACATTTATTGAATGGTTATTATATACTAGGCATTGTTCCAGGAGCTAAGGATACATTCAAAATTCCTGTTGTAAGGACTCGGCAGTCAATCCTGGAAGAAATACTAAATGAATAAATTCATACCTAGCTACTCATCCAATTCTTCATTCATCTCCTACCACTCCCTCCACCACCCCTTCCTCCCAAAACTAGACTATATAAACTAATAGCTAGCTCAGCTTAGACATGTGGTACACTGATATGTAGGCAGATAAAAATGACTAGGAAACTACTAGGTGGTAGTATACGCTAACTTGAAAATATCCAAGTTATAGGAATGGGTGCTACTTGAACTGGGTGTCTGAGAAAGGCCTCTCTGATATTGTGACATGGAGTGCAGGAATCAGAAGTGGTGCTTGCTGGCAAAGGGAATAGCTGGTGCCCAAGCCCAGAGGTGGGAATGCACTTTCCTATTCCACAAACAAACTCATGTAGCAAGTCATAGCGTAGTGCAAGGGGAAGAATAGCAGAAGAGACTGGGGAGGGGATCATATCTCCTAAGCCAATAGAGACATGACTTTATAGCAAACGGAATATTAACTTATCAGGGTGCTTTAACAGGAGAGTAGCAAGATAGATTTATATTATTAAAAGTCAATTCTGTGCAGAGTGAATTCTGTAGAAGTAGTAAATCAAGTAGGAATTAGAGGCTATGACTAGACCCAAACTAGCATCAAGGAAGCAGAAATAAAGAAAAGCAGAGGGACTTATTTAGATTTTAGAGTTTGAGTCATTAGAGATTATTGGTAGGATGGAAACAGAAAACAGACATCCAAGATTTCTGGCTAGAGCAACTTTGAAAAACCAGCCCTTAAAGTCCCCATCATACCCAAATGACCAAGGGCATTTAAAGGCTCCTTCAGTTTGAAGGGGTACATCCTGCTTTAAAAAATACATGAAGGGGGCCTCCTCGGTGGCGCAGCGGTTAGGAGCTGCACTGTAGAGCTGTCTGCAGTGGGCGATGTGAGTTCGACCTGGCCAGGGAGATTCCCACATGGCTCAGCAGACTTCTCCTGCCTTGCCCGCTGCTTCCCTCAGATGTGTGTTTCCATCGATCTGCCTGTGCTGCTCCCCACTCTGTCTCTGGTGAGTCCTCTTGCCGCCCCACGCATCTGGTCTGTACCCCAGCTTGTATGCATAAATAAACAAATCTTTAAAAAAATATGAAGAAAACTGGAAAGCATGTTCACCTCTCAGCCTCCAGTGTGCTGATCACAGTCTCAGAACATCGGAGTGCCAGTTGCAGAGATCAGAGGGTTGCTTATTTCTGGTTGTGGCAATAATTCCTATGAAGAACTTTCACTGCCACAGCAGTACCTTATCCTAGAATTCCAAGTGTATGACTTGGTCAGTTCAATAACACATGCTTAGTCTTTCCCCCCAGAGTTCCACACTTAGTGTTACTGCATTTGTCAGCCTCCACCACAGATTGAAGCAGAGCCCCAACCCCAAGCAAGATCCCATATGCTGCACTCTTGGCTGCTGCCCTGACTCACCCAGAAAGAGCGCCTGTTTGGGGCCCTCTGTATCATTTCCAGTCCTGAACCTCATGTTTGCCAGGCAGAAGGACTCCAGGAGGTTTTCCTATCATGAAATTTCTTTATGCAAATCAGTTTGTGTCCTCCTCTGAGTTCAGCACACACACTACCAGGACAGCACACCATGAGCACTATGAGGACACCCTAAGAACTTTCGCTTAGCTACATTTAAAAGGGCAAAATGTCCTTTTTAACCCAGTCCCAGGGTAAGGTGAGCCAACTGGTCACACATGTAAAGAAATAATCATTTCCTTTTGTTCACACTAAGGAAAATTTTCCAACCACTATCTCTATCATTAGAAACAGAAAACTGTCATAAAGAGAATGTTTTTAACCTCAAAAGTTGTCCACTTATATAAGCAAATTGAAGTTATATTTCTTTTCTACTGATAAAAATGTATGTGCATAAACCTACTTTGAAAAATACAAGTAGTAGATGAGCTTAAAGCAAATATCCACCAGTTATCTTAGTGGCAGGTAAGAACATGCCATTTTGAGGTGAGATAAACGACTCTCAAATTAATTGGAGCGGGGGGCATCCATCCTGCAGAGCAAGGAAAGGGTCTTTTATAGCTAATGTGTTCCTTCCGTAAAGCAGGGCAGGTCTGATTGCCAAACACTCCTTAATTCAATAATGGTGAGGTTTATTGTTTCAAGATAGGCAAGGCCCAGAGTCATGCAGATACAAATAATTCTCCCTTGGCAAACATTGTACTGTCTAACAAAAATATAATGCTTACCTTGATGGGAGATAAAATAGTAAAAATAGTATTAATAATTTACTTTTCCATTTTCTCTTTAGGAGAGATTAAAATTAAATCTCATCCTGCCTGATCCCTCCTAATCTAGCAGCGAACAGAGCAGAAGGAAACTGCAATGAGCACATAACTACTGCAATGAGCACACAGACACTACTGGAGTCTGAAAAATGCAAAAGATGGAATTCTTAATCCTAAGGTATGAAGGGAGTAAAGACAGAGGCTCAGGAATGATCATGAATGAGTGAGAGCTGCAAGAGGAAACAGGGAAGCTGACCTCAGGAGAGATAGAGCAGAATCCAAGAAGGCAATGCTCACGGGAACATCTGTACAGATGGTGAAGTATGGCTTTTGTAGAACAAACGAGGCTGCGTTCTGCAGCCTGTTCCCCCCACACTGTGATCCTGTACTAAGATGACCTCATCTTTCTCTTCTTATATTTCTGCCTGTTTTTCTGAGAGAGAACAGTGAGGCTCTGGCAGAGTGGTCAGAGGAAGTCTTTGTGCCCAGAACCCATCAGAGGGCTCCGGTCGAGGCATTTGTGAAAGATTTTAGCCCATGCGGATTATTAAATCAAAGCCGGTTTTTAGCAGTGGCTATCTCCACAAAAATCACCTCATCCAAATATGGGAGACTCAACTATCCCTCACACAGAAGCAGAATTGGGAAAGGGTCCTTCTACACCCAAATGACGATGTGAGGCCTCCACTTGGGTATGACCACAAGGGGGACTAGCAAGGCTCCCCTGTGCTTTTCTTTCTCACTTTGTAGAATACATGTGCTGGAGAGCATATGCACTAGAGTGCCTATCAGTTCTATAGCCAATTTCTGTAAACTGGTTATAAACTTAGCTTTTGTAGACATTATAAATACAATGGAAAGAAATTTCAAAAGAAAATACTAGAAGGTCAGTACAGGTTTCTGTGTATGTAAAGTCAATCCAAAACTGAAAGGCAAATGACAAACTGGAAAAAAATTTTTGTAATATCATATCTGATCAAATGTTTTTATATTTTGCATAAAAATTTGTAAGACAGACATAGACAATAATTTTTCACCTGTCATGCCAGCAAAGATTTGAAAATAAGAATGCTCAAACCTGGCAAGTGTATAGAAAAATGGCTTCAGGATAGCAACTTAGTAATAAGTTCCAAGAACTGAAATTGGTTCACAGCCTCTGATCCATGAATTCTACTTCTGGAGCAGATTCTAAAGAAACAAGACCTAAAATGTTAAGGCCACAGCTGTTCTTTGAATCATAATTTATAAGAACAAGCCGAAGGTCCAATATTTGGAAAGAAATTAGGGAAATTAAATAATGAGACATGATATTACATACGGTTAAAATGATGTTTATGAAAGTTTTAATGATGTAAGAAAATTGTTTATGAATGTTATTTTTAAAATGAAAAACACAAGATTATTACTTTATCATATTACATGACTTGAACTATGAGGAATTTCACTGCAAAAGATATGGAAAAGAATATATTAAAATGTTACTTTAAATATAGTTGCTTGGGCCTCCTGGTGGCACAGCGGTTGAGCGCTGCGACAGGTGGAGCTGTCGGCGGCGGCTCGTGATGCGAGTTCGATGCCCCGCCGGGGAGAATCCCACATGGTGCGGCAGACCTCTCCTGCCTCGCCCCGCTGCTCCCCTCAGCAGTGTATTTCTGATCTGCCTGTTCTGCTCCCCGCTCTGTCTCTGGTGAGCCCTCTCGCCACCCCATGCCTCTGGCCTATACCCCAGCTTGTATAAATAAATAAATCTTAAAAAAAATAAATAAATATAGTTGCTTTAAAACAGTATGGTTATTTCTCTGCTTCTTTACATTATTATGCTATTTCTATACCTCTGCAATAAGAATTTGCTTTTAAAATTAGAAAAAAATGCAAAAATATAGTACACAGATTCACCTTAAAAGGAACTAAAACTTTTTGGAAAAATAGCTGAGTTCAGATTTGGTGTAGGCACTGCACAAGATGAGCGGCAGCATTTTGCTGGTAGCTGAAAGCACAGAAGCTTTCAAAGACTATTAGAATATGAAAAGAATATGTAGTCAATTTGAGGAGGCTCTTATAGGACAAACATGGCACCATTTGAGCTTTAAAAAAGAAAACAAAAACTGCAAGTAACTGAAATACATTCAGTATGGTAAAGGCAATACTTGAGTTCATAATGTTAGGAAAGTAAAAAGCACTGGTCATTTTTGGAGGCTGCTCGGGAACTAAAACAATTGACAGTTCCCAGAAAACTGGAAAATAAATAGAAATAATGAGGACTTATTCTAATTTTTTTCCTATATAAAATATACCTCAAAGCAGTGTTTCTCCAAGTTGATTCCAGCAGCAGCAGCAACAGCAGCAGCAGCATCTGAAAACATGTCCAAAATGTAAAATCTCAGTCCCTACTTTAAACAATCAAAATCTGGAGATGTGCCTGAGGCTAAAAGGGTTAAGAGTAGGATAAGCATTATATCCAACTCTGACTCTTGTTTTTTGTTCTGTTATTTTTGCACCAACTACAAGGCTCTGGTGTGACCTTTCCTTACCAAAGAGATATAAAATCCCAGATTCTCATGTGGATTCAAGGGGAAGAGGTCAGGTGGACGCTTTAGTCTGCTTTCTACAAGGGCATACAAGTCAACCTGGCCTAGATGAAAAGCCTGCAGGTGTCTGAGCATACCTCATCTTAAGTACATATATTCTAGACGTTACACTGGAGCATGGGGTCAAAATTCAAGCTGCTATATTAATGCTCCTCTTGGCCATGTACCACCAAATAGTGGTAGCCACTACTGGTAGCAAGGTGGCCACAAAATAGTACTAAGACTATCTAATTTCATAAATTAATACTCTCAATTAACCTAAGTAAATAATTCCAGCCCTTTATAAATTATTGCTGAGCTTAGAGAAAGGTTATAAAGTTGACATAACTGGTATCAAGTCTGGACCAAACGGCACTAATAAGGACCTACACTGAACAATGATTCAGAACACCTACATTGGGAAAAATGGGTAAAAGTTGAATAAAGTATAGAGTTTAACAAATAATAGCTTACCAATGTTAGCTTAGTTGTGATAAATGTAGCATAATAATGCAAGATGTTAATTATAGAGGAAGGTAGGTGAGGGGTATATGGGAACTTTTGTAGCATCTCTATAACTTTTCTGTAAATCTAGTACTGTTGTAAAATGAAAAGTTCATTAAAATGTTAAAATCTGGGCTTCCCTGGTGGCACAGCGGGTAAGTGCTGCGCTGTGGAGCTGTCAGCAGCAGCTGCGTGAGTTTGATGCCCAGCCAGGGAGATTCCCACATGGCGCAGCAGACCTCTCCTGCCTCGCCCGCGGCTCACCTTAGCAGTGTATTTCCGTTGATCTGCCTGTTCTGCTCCCCATTCTGTCTCTGGTGAGCCCTCTCACTGCCCCATGCCTCTGGTCTGTACCCCAGCTTGTATACATAAATAAATAAATAAACCTTTTAAAAATGTTAAAATATGTTTAAAAATTAATAACCGATGTCAATTTATAATGCTATACATATCAGAAACCTACAAAATCTTATAAACCAATATTACTTCAATAAAAATTTAAATGAAAATGTTTAAGTGCTCTCATGATCATAAAGGGAAATAGAATTAAGGATAAAGGAAATAAATAAAAATAAACTTAAAAATTTAATCATACCACTCTTCCTGGGATGGGTTCAAGTTCATGCTGAAACACACGAGCAAATGAAACACTAAAAGAATCCTACTGTATTCTCAGACCTACTTGGTTTCCTGCTTGGCCATTGCTGAAACCAAGAGACTATACCTGTGACACTTCCTTCAGAAGTCCTAACTACCATTTGTACTTTCTAGCCTCACAAGTTAGGGACAAATAAAAGAGTGCTAATAACTGAGGGTATGTCATTTTGGAGGCATGGATATACTAACTCAAAGGAGCACGTACTTTTGGACAGCAAATTCTGATGACCTACTGTTAGAGCAACTGAGTCACATCAGAAAGCTTTACCAAAGGAGTTCCACCTTTATCTTCCTGGTAGCCAGATTAACCAAGTCCATAAAAATGCTAAAATCTGTTTAAAAATTAGTAACAGATGTCAATTTATAATGCTATACATATCGAAAATCTACATAATGTTACATAGGCTCCACAAACCAGAAAGGTGAGGTTATCCTTGCCTGATTCCCCAACCCAAGAAATTTGTCCCTGGCTGCACTGCAGTTGACACAGATGACTAGGTAGGGACAATAAGCAAGTGCCTGCACCACTAAGTGTGGAAGGTCTTCTGCTCCAAACAGCAGGTACATCTTCTACTTTATACAGTGTCACTGCTAAAACATCATCCCATGGACCACCTCAAATAATACAAAATGCTAGGATATTCTGCAGCTATAAATCTGGTCTGATGCCCTACAATTCATTTCTACCTGTGATATATGTGCTTGAGTCAAAAACAGACCTGAGAGACACCTGAAACTTATACAAATAGCATGGATTACTTAACGTAGAGGAGTGAGGGTACGACTTCAAGTTTTCTCCTCATTGATTATAGACACCATGATCAATGAATTACTCCTCTCATCACTGAATCGTCGGTGTCAGGCAAGGTTCTCAACATATAATATACATTTAATAAATGTAATAGAATATGTTTAATTCTTTCTCAGGCTTGCTTTCCTAGACAGAAGATGCACTGAGAACAATGTAACTATGAACTTGGTATCATTGGATCATATAACATCTCTTAGTAATGAACATGTTCACATACCAGTATTGTCACAGCTGAATGAGCTTGACTTCCCAAAGTCTCTATCTCCTTAAATTTGACCTCGAGGACATAAAGGCCTTGTCCAGTCATGAGTGCTTCTTAGAGCAACTCCTAGGGCATCTTGACCTGCAATCAACAAAATTCCTATTTGCATCATCTTTAGTTTAAAATAAGAGTAAGTGTGTTTTCCCCCCTCATCTACCTCTTTAGATGATTAGCAACCCTGGAAAAAGTGTTTCCATGCAGGAACACTTGGAAAAAGATCAAACAAATTTTGGAAAGCAGAGTCTAACCATTAGGACCCAAGATTCTTGAGACATCAAAGGAGTAAGAAGGGGTCTAATTGGCTCCTCAAGACAACAGCAGTTAGATCAGACATTGGCCTCCTAAGCCACTCATTATTGTGTGAGCTCATAGAGGCATCAGTGATCTGAGCAGGGAACTTCCTTCAAACAGCCCTACATCAGTGTGGGAGCAGTCACCAACATTGTTCTATGGGGTGCAGACTGCATTTATTCTGGGTCTGCTCTTTTAATCCTCTGTGAGCCATCCACATGTGTAAGGCCTCTGGTCTATTATCGGAGTGTAATCTTTTCACTTTTCAAAATAGCTTCTCTCTGGAGCCGGAAAAGCTTAAATAGGGCACCAGAGTGCTAATCAGCTCCGGTTCATGTGTGGGACTGGCAAGCCATCTGTGGAACAGCCAAAACGGAGAAGCAAAGCTGGATTCCCTAGGTCTGACCCAGGGATGCAGTAATACACCTTCAGTGTGTATTTGTAAGTCAACTTGCTTTGAAACCTGATTGTCTGACAATCAAGAAGCTCGTGAGGAATTCACTTTGAATAACCCATTTCATTCTATTTGGGAAAGTCAGAATATTTCCTGAATTCCAACACCTGTTCCATGCTCTGGAATTTCCCATGTTCCCAGGAAGAATATCTTGTATTATCTTCATCTCTGTGTTTCAACTGCTTGACCTGGTGCCAAGCACATGAGGTGAATATGCAAAGGGGCTGAACTGCAAGTATGTCAGGAATCCCCTTTGCAGATTCTTGGAAGGTGGGATAGAAGTCCTGGGTCTGGAGGTGGGCTGGAGCTCTCTGCTGCTCCCCAGTTCCCATCCACAATATCTTCCCTCTCTCTAAAGTCTCTGTAACCCTTTTCAACCCAACATTGTATCTTGAAAGACAAGACAGAACCAAACAGAGACTGGAACATCTATTTTTTGGTTGTTCTCATAAATATCAAATCATGGTCTTCTAATCATAAATCATCTAATCATAGATGATTAATCTATGATTAATGATTAATATATGATTATCTATTCTAATCATAAATATTAGATCATGGTCTTCAAACAGAGTCTCTTCTTTCTTAGAATGGGATCTGGGTGTTTTTGCTTTGTTTTGTTTTGTTTTATAGCCAATGGCTAAAAACAAAGCCCTACAACATTTTTGGTAATTCTAGCATACCTGAATGTAATTTTTCTGGATACAATTCTTATCTGCTTTATCATAGTCATTTCACTTTTATTCATACAGATGTTTAAGTAAATCCTCAGTGAATAGTGCTTGAAGACTGTCGTCTCTGGTCAGGTGCTCTTCTTCCACCTTTGCATTGTTCTTTAGTATCTGAACTGAGCAGAGAGCTCCCTCTACAGTCTCCTTGACATCTTCACGTCTCTTCCTTTCCTTTGCTAATATATTTTCCATTATTTTTAATCAGAACTTTCCAATTTTCTCAAAATCATTGTGTGTATGTACCACATCTTCTTCATCCACTTATCTGTTCTGGGGTGTTTAGGTTGTTTCCATAGCTTGGTTATTATAAATAGAGTTGCTATAAACATAGGAATGCATGTTTCCTTTCAAATTAATATTTTTGTGTTCCTTGAGTAGATACTTAGGCACGCTCCTAATTCTTAATTAGGCTTTAATTCTTCTTCAGATCATTATAATCCTATATTTTCAGATTGATTATTTTCAATATTTTCTCCATTCTCTCTGGGTAGAGGAACTCTACTTAAAACCTTTTATTTCCCATAACAACAGAATGATGATCATACTTTGTACATATAGGCACACGTAAGTGGTGCCTATATGAGGGAACATCTCACCTGTTACTCTCTATGTGTAATTCAGTTATAGAGTGCCTACCATTTGAATGAGATAGTTAAATTTCTCAGCCTGCAAATAAAGTCTTAGTGAAGAAATAAAAATCTGGGTCAAAGTCTTACTTGAAAGCATTCCTAGTGTCAGTCACATTTCAACTGTCACCCTGGTTTTTAGACTAAAACCAGACTTGGAAAAGTGGACAACACATCTGCAAAAGGTGATATGCAACAGATATGCAAAGTCCTCTTTGATCTACAGTGAAAACTAACAAGATTTTTATGGAGTTCATTGGTGTTGAGGTAGTAAAAAGTAAAACTGTTATGTAGAGACTAAACAGAAACTAAGAAAGAAGGGACACAAATAGGATTTTAATGAGATAGGTCAAACATATAAATCGCCACAAATTAGGTATGATGAGATTGGGTTCTTGGATTTTTGTGAAATGCCTTAGCATTTCATGTACTTACTATTTTCTATACTTTTCCTTTATATCTAACAGAGTCTTTGGGAATTTCAGCCTGTCTTAGACCTGCTAAGCACAATGACCTGGTGGTCCACAGGTCCAGAGAGGGGGGCGCAGTTGTGGTGGGTGAGAGAGCCCTCTCAGGGTACATAGGCCACACTATTTTTTTTATGAAGCCCTCCATGCCTAGCAATTCTTTTCCCAAGGTAAACCATATGAAGTCTAGATGTTGCTTTAATGAATAAGGATAAATTATTTAAAACTTAGTCCAAGAAGGAAGAAAAGCAGAGCATACATATTTCTTATGATCTAATTCTAGCATTTGCTAAATGTTTCTGGTGAAATTAAAATATTTTGTGTTATTGAGTTTCTGACCTGTAACCTGCCTCCTTTCCCTTCCCTTTTTGGAACTGAGGTTCTGTCACATTCTTGCTAAGTTCAGTACTGGAATTCATTTTGTAATGATTCCCTAAATAAATCCCCAAACTGAGACTCTTAACTCTGTAACCAAACTAGCCAAATGTCAAAAGTATGTCCAGTCACCTCCAAATATCATTAACTTTGTATTGTTCTTTGCTATTCTTTGTCTACATGTTAAGATACTGTGCTCGTCTCCTGTTTCTCTTTGACACAGGCTGTTCACACAAAATACACCCTTTTGGTGGGGGGGGGTAATGTTGTAGTGCTAAAGGTTCACATTTTTAAATTGTGACTTTGTTCTTTACTAGTATTCCATATGTAGAAAGGAAAATCACACACATTTCACACATGAACAGCACCACTATTAGAAACATAAATTTCCAAAGTTGCAGCTGCTATTCTATAATCCTTGATGTGAAATCAGTATACAGAACTAATACAAGAACTTAAGACAACTATCAAGGGTTTCTTTTCCAGAAATGTCTTCCACAGTGGTTGAGGAGGCATGGGTCTTTATTTGTAAGAATTGTGATATATTTTCTGTAGTCAAGAGTTTCCTGTGATACACCTACGGCAAGGAGCATCTTGTGTCCTTGTGAACACTTCCCACAGGGGAAAGGCGGCATCCTCATCCTCCCTCACCATACCGATGCTCTCTGCTAACCCTAGCAGAGGTTGTTCCCTTCATGTCCATTTGGTGTATCTATATCAGGGAGTTCAGCAATTGGCTACAATCTGAATCACCAGATCATTCCCAACAAGGACTTCCCTAGTGGTCTATATGACACACATGGGAGAGGATCATTTCTCCAGAACACTAGGTTTCATGAAATATCTGTGATTGCTTTAGGGGGTAAGGGAGAAGATTGGAGAGAATTGGAGAGCGGGCAGTGACCATACTTGTAAGTCAAGATGAAGAGTGAATAAATGGAAAGAAATGGCTCAAGAGACCGATTGGAAAAGACCATGTAATAAGAGTAGCCTACTTTAGATCTTTAAAAATGTTACGTACTAAATGAATGGCATAAAAGATGCTATACTGAAGATTTCTCGTTCAAGGTGACAGACTGGGCATACCTGCCTTCTTTAATTCCTAAAGCCCACTAAAATCCATAGGAAAATAACACTCTTCAAATAGTATAAACAACAGAGAAAAGAACAATAGGATATAGGGGAGAAATGTAAGGATGCAGCTCAAAAAATTTTTTCGACATATTTCTGGACACATATGGAAGAGTATGGACAGATGCAATAAAGTGGAAGGAGTCATAGCCTGAATACAGTTGTAGGGCTTCAGGGAAGAGGACATCATATACCTGGTAAAACCCTATAATCAGAATGTATGGCTTAGACATAGAGTCAGAAACAAAAAGGATTAGCTGAAGATCTGTATACATGTGCTTTCAGCCCTCACTGCCATAGGAATAGCTCAGGTAACCCAGCATTTATCACCAGGAAAAACGTATATGAACTACTAAGGAAGAAC
The DNA here is from genome assembly GCA_004024925.1 of Scalopus aquaticus. Classification (NCBI taxonomy): domain Eukaryota; kingdom Metazoa; phylum Chordata; class Mammalia; order Eulipotyphla; family Talpidae; genus Scalopus; species Scalopus aquaticus. The sequence goes on from PVIJ01008195.1 coordinate 53,298, forward strand.
TTCATGAGACTATTGTCACATAAAAGCCAGACCTTATTTTTCATAGTTTGCTCCCTTCCTAGGAATTGATGTTAAGCAAAAACTTCTAGTCCTTAAGCCCATCCACATACAAAAGGCTCCTAGTCACATTTTTATTCACACACCCCACCCATTCTTAAAAATGAATGGGTGTTTTAATTTTCTACTAATGGGTACCAAATTTCTACAAAACTCAGGGGCTTAAGACAACAAATATTTATTATCTCACATAGTTTCTGGAGGTCTGGAATTTAGAAGTGGTTTATTAGCAACATCTTTCTAGTTCAAGGTCTGTCATGAGGTCAAGTCCAGATTTTGTCTGATACTACAATGATATGAAGACTCGAGTGACTGAAAGATTCCCTTCTAAGGTTAGGCTAGAGACCTCACTCCCTTGTTATGTGGGCCTTTCCTCATGTCATAGTAACTAGTGTCCTCCAGCAGGAGTGATCCAAGAGAAAGGACAAAACAGAAAGCAGAAAGTCAAAGTGCCTTCTATGTCCTAACCTGTGAAATTATGTATCATCATGTTAACAACTATAGTCTACCATGACAGAGACCAACCTTGTGTAATGTGACATGGAATTACACCGGCTAAGACAATCACGGAGTGACATCATTGGGGAACTGTACTGGAGGCTGGATGACAGAGTAAGACCTCCCCCTTGCCCCCCAAAAAAAGGATTACCAGACTTGTGGGGGAAACCTGTAGCATAAAAAAAAAGATTGAGGTACTCAAATGTAAAAAGTGACTCCAGATAGTTCTTGAATGAAGTGAGAGAAACAAGTTGCTAGAAACAGTGACGCATCAGTATTCTTAGATATATTTTACCAGCAGCAAAAAAGAATAGTGGGCCAAAGAAAGATGAGCGATAATAGGAAAGAAAGAGAATTTTGAAAATAGCATTGCATTAGATAAAGACAGGTACAAGATGTTCTTTGCTATTCCAAGGTAGCCTGGAGATTGGGGCACCATCAATTTAGCTCTAAGAATTGACTTGGGATCTGAGTACATCTGTTGGAAGGGGGTCATGAAGAGATGCTAACAGTTCATAGGTTTTAAAATTAGTGCTTATCTGAGGGTGATTTTTCTAAGCTTATTCCTGGAAGTGCTGCGTAACTGCAATTAGAATTGCTATTTGTTTTGTTTTTATGGGGTAGGTATTACTGGATACAAAAGCATAGGCACTCCATTTCTGAACTGGATAACACACCAAGAGTGAAACCTTAAGAATATCCTCCTGTTTTTCATATTTAAAGCTATGCATCCTTTTCTTGAAAACCTGTTAATATCATTTGAACTCCACTTAATGTGTCTATTTCTTCTTTTCGTGCTAATACCGAGTATTGATATGTCTAAGTGTGGAATTAGGTGCTGCAGTTAAAATAAAGAATAAGGTACTGAGCTTACAACACACAGGCAGCAGGCAATTTTACTGCCTAATAAAAAAAGCATTTGGTGGGGCAATTACAGAGAGTTATATGATGTCTATAGGAGGAGCTTCTAACTCAGACCTTCAGAGTGTGCAGTCAAGAAGGGTTTCCTACCTATTACCTTCTTCTAATTGATTTTGCTTGTGAAATATCTCTAGCATCATTTCTAAATATTAGAAATGAGTGGGTAGGCTAAGCTATTGTCATCAGTTGTTTAGAATATTTCAACAGTCTGATAAATAATGGTCTTTCTGATAAATAATGGTTCCTTTGCAATATTTTTTTCTATATAGCAGTCAGCGTAATATTTGGAAAATACGAGTTTTAGCATGTCATTTTTTCTATTAAAAACATTCCCATACTTCCCATTATTCTTCTAATAAAGATAAATCCCTTACCATGATTCAGCCTATACCTGTATTCTACTTACAAATGAACTGAACATGTACCCCCATCACTTTACTTAAGCCACACTGGTCTTTTATGGGCTATAGTCTGCGTTCTTGTTATCAGAATTTCATATATTATTTGCTCCTGAATTTGGTATTTTCTCTTCCCTTCCTTGCCTCATTAATTACGCTTCTCCCTTTAGATCACCATTTCCTCAGAGAAGAGTTTCTTGACCTCCCTTACATACTTGATAACAAAACTTACATGCTTATAGCAAGATGATTTCCTCCTTTGTAACTTCTGTTACAGTTGTATTTCTTTATTTGTGATATTGTCTCACTAATGTCTATCTTCCACACTAGACTATATTCTTTCTAAGGTCTTTTAGGAACAAATGATTGGGAGGGATGAGACTTGGAAGTGAAGCAAGAGTTGTATCATAAAGACTCATAGGTTAGGCTAGGGATATGAATTTGATCCTAAAATCAGCAGTTTTTCTATGGGCAATAAAATATCATATCAAGAACCACTTTTGGGGAAAAGAAAAGGATCAACTCTCAATACAGATCTCAGTAATGATTCTAATTTTATTAAGTGATTCACAGAGGCAGTAATAAGATTCCCTTCAAGAACATGGGAAGGTTACACTGTTTTTTTGAATGCTGATTTGAATTAGAGACATGTAAATTTACAAAACAGAAACTCAAAACTCAAACAAAACTACATTAGTTATACTAACATATAAAGCATGAGAACATGACAGTCTTTAAGAGATGTAATTACTAAAAGAAGTTTAGAAAAGGGAGAGTCAAGTATCAATAGCATTTTATTTCATGGTCAGAAAAGAGGGTGTCCTGGCCCAGTATGACAACCAACCAGTGGTGGGTGAGGCAGGTATGACCCTGTAACAGAGATATACTCAACAATTTTTAGGACTCTGTGAAACCAGGCATTAAAATTACTAAGCAATTGTTCTTTTTCTAGTTGTAGGTTCACTAAGCAGTCTTTAGTTATAATTGTCTGTTTTTATTTGTCTCCAGAGAAAGCATTTATTTAAGTCTATCTAAAGGATAAACCTATTTTAAATTAATTAATTGACATTCTAGGTTTTGGTCATTGGCCTCCATGAGGTTGTTTAAGTGCATTCACTTTGAGGAAAAGACTGAGTGCTCATCATGCTGACAATCATATTTTCAAGCTAATAGCCTAAGAGTCATATTCAGATATGGCATGAAGGTGCCAAGGAAATGCCTACCTGAAGGTATCTGTCTGCAGAGCCAGCCAACTTCCCAAGAGGAAAAGACTGAGTGCTCATCATGCTGACAATCATATTTTCAAGCTAATAGCCTAAGAGTCATATTCAGATATGGCATGAAGGTGCCAAGGAAATGCCTACCTGAAGGAATCTGTCTGCAGAGCCAGCCAACTTCCCAAGTGGGTATCAGATTTGTCTCTGGTGATTTTACATTAAAACTGCAACAATCACGAGCAGCCTTGACTTCTGTCCTACTCAACACTAACAAGTTGCCTCTCTTTCTCCTGCTGGAGGTGACAGAGGAAAGAATCAGGGAATCTGAAGAAAAACAACCAAAATTACCTAATTGGAGCACCAGGGAAAAGAAGTCACAAAAAAACAAGTAGAAGTAACTAGATTTGTGGGTAGAAAGATGAAAGAGGGAAGGACAGAAGAAGAAATCAAAGAAATAATGGATCGGATCTTCCCAATTTTATGATGAAACATTAACTGACAGATTAAAGGAGAGGAGTGAAGAGCAAATAGGATATACCCCCTCAATTTACCCATATTTGAATTAATAAAATTTCTGGAAACTAAAGATAAAGGGAAGTTCTTGGAAACAGAGGAAAATAACACCTTACCTAGAAGAAAAATTCAATTCAAATGACAGTATATTTCTCATCACAAACCACTGAGGCCAACAGGAAATAGCACAATGTTCTTTAAGTGCTGAAAGAACTGCTAATCCAGCATCCTATACTTAGTGAATATATCCTTCAGGAAAAAGGAGAAATCGAGACATTCTAGGATGAAAGACTATTAAGAGAATGAAAAAGCAAGTTACAGAGTGGAAGAAAATATTTGCAAATCATCTATTTCACAAATGACTAGTATCTAGAATAAAGAATTCTCAAACCTCATCAGTAATAAAGCCAACAATCCAATTAGCAAATGGAAAAGGGGCATGCAGAAACATTGCACCAAGGAGGATATGCAGATGGCAAATAAACACATGAAAAGATATTCAACATCATTAGCCATTTGGGAAATGCAAATTAAAATGACAAATGAGATGTCATTACACACCTATCAAAGTGCCTAAAACTGAAAATAAGTACCAAAGTTGCAGAGAAACTGAATCACTAACATATTGCTTGTGTGAATGTAAAACAGGATAGCCTATATGGAAAACAACTTAGCAGGGTTTTAAAAAACTAATGTTCAACTACCACACATTCTAGCAATTCTACTTACAGGCATTTATCCCTGAGAAATAAAGACGTATGTTCACCCAAACCTATGAACAAATGCTCACAGCTGTTCCAGTCAAAACAGCCACAAACAACCCCAAAATCCTTAGATGTGTTAATGGTCAAAGACACTATGATATAGTCACTTTGGAATACTACTCAGAAATAAAAAAGAACTACTGATACAAGGAAAAGCCTGAATTAATCTCCAGAGAATTATGTTAGATTTAAGAAAGCCTACCCCAAAAGGACATATGATTCCATTTATCAACACTGTTAAAATTATAAAATTATAGAAGTGGAGAACCAACTAATGGTTGTCAGAAATGAAAGAAAGGGCACTCTAAATTGAGTGAACTAAATAAAGGCACTCTATACTGTGACCTGTGCTATTTATTACAACTACATATAAATCTATAATTATGTTTTTAAAAACCTGCAACAATACAACTTTAATATCAAAGGTATTTTGCCAAATGTTGTTTGTTATTGCTTTATCAGAATAAGCATAATATTTATTAAACACATTATGTGACAGGCATTTTAATATTACCTCATTTGGTGTTTACATAACACTACAAGGCAAGTAATATTACCCACACTTTATACCCCCATTATATTTTTTTTATATTTTTATTGTTATTTATGTCTATTACATTTTGTATTCCCCTTGGGTAGCCCACCACCAATTCGCCCGTGATCCATCTCCATGGTCCCTTCTGTTCTTTTCTATTCGATTTTGTGCCCTTATCCTCCCCTGCTGCCCCCCACCCCCTCCGCTGCGTGTCTCTCTCCTATTTGGTTTCCCTATAGTCCCGTTATAAGTGAAACCATTCAAAATTTTTCTTTTTCTTTCTGGTTTATTTCACTGAGTATGATTCCCTCTAATTGCATCCATGTCGCGGCAAATTGCATGTGTTTATCTTCTTTCCATGCTGAATAGTATTCCATTGTGTATATGTACCACATCTTCTTGATCCAATCATCTATTTTTGGACATCTGGGTTGCTTCCATACCTTTGCTAATGTGAGAAGTGCCACAATGAACATACGGGTGCATGTATCCTTTCGGATTAGTGTTTTTGTGTCCTTTGGGTAAACTCCCAAAAGTGGGATTGCTGGGTCGTATGGGAGCTCCATGTTGAGCAGTTTGAGGAATCACCATACAGCTTTCCATAGTGGTTGGACCAGTTCACATTCCCACCAGCAGTGTAGAAGAGTTCCTTTTTCTCCACATCCTTTCCAGCATTTGTGGTTGCCTATATTTTTAATGTGTGCTATCCTCACAGGTGTGAA
>PVIJ01008195.1:59022-76473 GCA_004024925.1 Scalopus aquaticus
TATAAGTGATGTTGAGCATTTTTTCATGTATCTGTTGGCCATTTGCTTTTCTTCTTTGGAGAAGTGCCTTTTGAGCTCTTCTGCCCATTTTTTGACTGGGTTATTGGCTTTGTTTTTGTTGAGTTGTGTGAGTTCCTTGTAAATTTTTGTTATCAGTCCTTTATCAGATGTATTGTATGCAAAAATCTTTTCCCAGTTGATAGGGTGTCTGTTAGTTTTGGTTAATATCTCTTTTGCTGTACAGAAGCTTTTTATTTTGATGTAATCCCATCTGTTTATCTTGTCTTTCACTTCCTTTGCTTTGAGGGATGTGTCTTTCAAGATTTTGCTGAGATGCATGTCATGCAGAGTTTTGCCTATATTTTCTTCTATACATTTTATGGTTTCAGGTCTTAATCCAGGTCTTTTATCCATTTTGAGTTGACTTTTGTGCAGGGTGTGAGGTAGTAGCCTAGCTTCATTTTTTTTGCATGTGGCTGTCCAGTTTTCCCAGCACCATTTATTGAATAGACTGTCCTTGTTCCACTGCACTTTCTTTGCTCCTTTGTCAACGATTAGTTGTTCACAGATATGTGGCTTTAATTCTGGGTATTTTATTTGGTTCCATTGGTCTTTCTGTTTTTGTTCCAATACCATGCTGTTTTAATTATTATGGCTCTGTAGTATAGTTTGAAATCAGGAAGAGAAATTCCTCCGTTTTCTTTCTTTTTAGTTAGTAGGGCTTTAGCTATGCGAGGTTTATTGTGGTTCCGTATGAATTTCATCAGTAGTGAATCTATTTCTTTGAAGAATGTCATTGAGATTTTTATTGGAATAGCATTGAATCTGTACATTGCTTTTGGTAGGATTGCCATTTTGATAATGTTAATCCTTCCAATCCATGAACAAGGGATGCCTTTCCATCTTCTTGTGTCTTCTTCTATTTCTTTCAACAGAGTTTTGTAGTTTTCTTTGTATAAGTCCTTTATGTCTTTTGTTAGACTTATTCCCGGATATTTGATCTTTTTGGTTTCAATTTTGAAGGGGATGGATTTCTTAATTTCTTCTTCAGATTGGGTGTTTGCATAGAGGAATGCTACTGACTTTTGTGCGTTGACTTTATATCCTGCTACTTTACTGAAGTGGTCTATTATTTTGAGTAGTTTTCCTATGGAGTTTTTAGGGTTTTGTATATATATTATCATATTGTCTGCAAATAGAGACAGTTTAATTTCTTCCTTTCCTATTTGGATCCCTTGAATGTCTTTCTCTTGTCTAACTGCTCTGGCTAGGACTTCCAGTATTATATTGAAGAGTAATGGTGAGAGTGGACATCCTTGCCTTGTGCCTGATCTTAGGGGAAAGGCCTTCAGCTTCTCACCATTGAGGATAATATTGGCCGTGGGTTTGTGGTATACGGCTTTTATTATGTTGAGGTATGTTCCTTCTATCCCAAGGATTTCAAGGGCTTTTATCATAAATGGGTGTTGTACTTTGTCAAATGCTTTCTCAGCATCTACTGATATGATCATATGGTCTTTATTTTTTTTGTTGATGTGTTGGAATCCAACATGTGTTGGATTACATTGATTGATTTTTGGATGTTGAACCATCCTTGTGTCCCTGGGATAAATCCCAATTGGTCGTGGTAAGATAAGATAATATGGATGCATTGCTGGATCCTATTGGCCAAGATTTTATTAAATATTTTTGCATCAGTGTTCATTAGGGAGATTGGTCTGTAGTTTTCTTTTTTTGTGTTGTCTTTGTCTGGTTTTGGTATTAGAGTAATATTTGCTTCATAGAATGTATTTGGTAGTACTCCTTCCTTCTCGATTTTTTGAAAGAGTTTGTGTAATATAGGGACTATTTCATTTTTGAATGTTGGTAGAATTCATTTATGAAACCATCTGGTGCTGGGCTACTGTTTTCAGGGAGGTTTTTAATTACTGTTTCAATTTCACTACTTGTGATTGGTCTGTTTAGGTGTTCTATATCTTCATTGTACGTTTTGGGTGATTGTATAGTTTTAGGAATTTGTCCATATCCTCTAGGTTGTTATACTTGTTTCCCTATAGCTGTTTATAGTAATCTCTGATTATTTTTTTTATTTTTGCTGTGTCTGTTGTGATTTCTCCTTTTTCATTTATGATCCTATTTGTGTTTTCTCTCGTTTTTTTGTTTGTAAGCCAGGCTAGTGGTTTGTCTATTTTGTTTATTTTTTCAAAGAACCAGCTTTTGGTCTCGTTAATCTCCTGGATTGTTTTTTTTTATTTCCATTTCATTTAGTTCTGCTTTGATTTTTATTATTTCCTTTCTTAAACTGTCTTTTGGGGTTTTTTGTTGTTCATTTTCTAGTTCTTTGAGATGTGAGATTAAATTGTTTCTTTGGGTTGTTTGTTTCTTGATGTGAGCTTGTAATGCTATATATTTTCCTCTTATTACTGCTTTTGCTGTGTCCCAGATGTTCTGGAAAGTTGTGTCCTCGCTGAGGACAGTTCTAGATATTTTTTAATTTCTTCTTTGATCTCTTCGTTGATCCATTGGCTTTCCAGTAATGTGGGTTTCAGTCTCCATGAGGTAAGGAGGTTTCTTTTTATCTTCCTATGATTTATTTCCAGTTTGACTCCTTTATGATCAGAGAAGAAGGCTGGTATGATTTTGATCTTAGTGTATCTGTTGAGGTTTGTTTTGTGGCCTAATATGTGATCGATCCTGGAGTATGTTCCATGCACACTTGAGAAAAATGTGTATTCAATTTTTCAAGTATGCCCCCATTTTAGATATCTCTTCTTGCCTGAGCCTTAGAGAGGTTAAAGAACTTATCCAAGATCACACTGTTGATTATCAAGTAACAAAATCAAGATTCACCTGAAGGTCTGTCTGGCTCTAAACTGGTGCTCTTATCCACCCTATCATCCCTCACAGACATCTGTGCTGTGCATCACTTGGTCAGGACTTTATTTTGGACTGAGAGCTAGGAGCGTGAGATTTTAATTGCGTCTTCTCCTCACCAAGTTGTTTTCTGTAACATCTCCTTTCCTACATTGCTCTCCTATGCTTTAGTGAGGATACATTTCTTACATTCCAGAAGCATCACAGGCAAGCTGAGATTTTCCTGCTTCAGTGACTGACCTGATAAAATCCAATAGTTTTTAAAATAAGCTTCTAAATAGCTCATGGAATCATTACTAGGCATTGCCTGCAGCACCCAAAAATTGTTCTGTTCTGAATCTCTCAGTAAAAGTAGCTGCCTCACTATTCCCTCCACCTCCCTATTCTCTGTTGATTCTGGATGGCAGTGGCAATGGGTTATAAATTATACTAACAAGAAAACCCGCTCATTATAATTAACCAAAAACCTCACATAGGGATGATTCCTCAGCTGTGATACCAAATGTCTTGCATTTTCTTGGCTTGGAGACACTGAATTAACTCAATATTGTGTGGATTTGTGAGATTTCTCTAGGAATGTCAGTCATAGAGGGTTCACTAGAGATTGCAGTAAACAATATGTCATGAAAAATAGCTATTCTTCATCAGTAATCTCGCTCAATATATCTTTCAAGGAAAAAAATAAATATGTATTAATTTAGCTATTTACTATGTGCTGGGAACTATATGTATTGAATGATTTAATTTTCCCAAGCCCTCATGAAGTGATCATTCTTACTTTTCTCATTCTACAGATAAGCAGACATGGAGAGGTGAAGTGGTCTACCTCAAACCACACAGGAGATGGGATTTTGAACTCAGGCAGTCTGATCAAGAGCCCAGAAGCTTAACCACGGTTTTACTACTCCTCCCCTTAGTGAACTTCCTTCTCTATTTTATTGTTTTGTTCCCATAGGTTTGGAGGGATCATTAGAAGGAAGGTGAAGTCAGGAAAGAAAATGGAAATTTAAAACGTGTCAGAGAAATAGTGATTTAAAAAAAAAAGACCTAATAAATCCAAGGTCATGGAAAGGTTGCAAAAACAGTAAAAACTCCAGTATGCCTCAAGCCAGGTTTCTTGTTAATATTTCATATTTTGCACATTTTCACATTCTCTCTCTCCCCCCGACCCCTTGAGTCCCTTCCCATGTGTGTAGATGTATGTATACAGACACACACATGCATATATACACGTACACACTTTTTTCCAAATTAGTAGAGAGTAAGTTGCAGGCATGATGGCCCATTACTGCTGTTTCCTAAAGAAAAAAACATGTTCCTATATAACCACAAAATCGAAAAAATTAACACTGAGACCACGTACTCCACAATCTCCAATCAAATTTCACAAATTATCCCAAAAAATGTATTTTATAGCAAAGGAAATACATGGATCTTCTGGTTCAAGATTCATTCACGGATCAAGTGTGATAATCCACTGACATTTATTTTGTTCTTTTTCAGTCTGGAACAATTCCTCAGGCTTCCCCAGTTCATGATCTTGATAATTCTGAAGAATTTGGGATAATTATTTTGTAGAAATTCCCTCAATTTGATTTTACTTATTCTTCCTCAATACTGGATTCAGGTTATGCACTTTTGCAGAAATGTCACTGAGTGATGCTATATTGGCCTCAGGGTAGCTTTTTAAGGAAGCAATGTTCATCTGTACCATTATTAATGAGGTTAATTATCATCATTGGGTAAAGATAATGCCTATCAAATTTCTTTACAGTAAAGTTAATGTTCACTTTGTAGTTAATAAAGAGGTTGTAGGACAATCTTTTGAAATTGCATTACTGTCCTATTCCTCATCAAATTTTACTCACTAGTTTTATACTTTTGATGATTCTTGACTAATCATTGTGGTATTTGCTAATGATGACTTTCTAACTCTATTATTCCTTCTACGTTCATTCACTAATATTGAACTGAAAGAAAAATCTTTTCCTTTTCTTATATGTATTCATTCACTTGCTCATTTATAGACTCACTGATCCTTTAATCACCTGAGTATAATCTATTATAGTTATTGTTTAGATATTCAAACTGTCCCAACTGTCATTCAAGCTGGTTCCCATGTCCTTTGGACAAGTCCTTATTATTTATCAATTCCTTGATTTGTGATAAATCAAGATATACCGGAATTATCTTGTATTTGCCCTTTTCCAGCCCCAGAATTAAATTTTTCTCTAAGAAGGCCTGGTTTCTTTTATTAGAGAAAGGTATTTTGAAACCAAGATGTGGGTATAAGATGTGCTCTTTGCTACTGGGGTCCCAGTACTTTTAGACTCTTACAATAGACAGAGCTAGAAAATTTAGGTATACAAACACAAACACACAACACACCCACATTTATCTATAATGTATACACACAGAGTTATAGCCAATTCTCTTTCTCTTTGGATAGATAAGCAGGCAAGCATACACACACACACACACACACACACACACACACACACACACACTCTCTCTCTCTCTCTCTCTCTCTCTCTCTCTCTCTCTCATCTGATACCTCCAATTCCAATTTACTAACACTGTTCATTCTAACTTTCACCCTTATAATGTTTACAATATCTTTTCTCTGACAGTGAACAACCTGGCTCTTACTGACTTTGTACATGTACTTAATTGGTCATTTTCCCTACTTGCAAACAATGCCTCCTCCACCCCAACACCACAGGACACATTAGTGCAGGCCATCTCCTTAGCCCTAAGCACCTCCACATCAGTTCCCAGTGGAGTAGGCATGTTTACAATGAAGCATTAAAAGAGGGAGTATAAGATCAAACAGATCAGGGTCTTAGAATGGCAAGTTGGTGAAATATGTAAGCTATGATCCAAGACTATGCAAGGTTCAAAGTACACACAAAAACTAGAAGTAGTCAGGAAAGATTCATGTGTAAGATGTCCACTGACCTGATACTCAAAATTTTATGTGGTAGAAAGGGGAAAAGGTGAGAGGGCAATTAGAGTGCACAGTATGGTATGAACAAAAGGATGGAGGTATGAAACAGATTTTCAGGAAATTGTAAAAACTGCAGAGATAGTTGCAGTGAGATATAAAGCTGAACAGGTAGGCAGGATACAGGTTTTCTGTATGATCAACAAGAAAGTCTAAAAATCATTTAAGAGAGAGTGGAGAGGTACTGCCTAGTTTTAACATGGAAGAACTAGATATCCTTAACATATTAAAAATGTCACTTTGACTAAAGCACTGAGATTACAATTTAAATGAGACTAGACAGAAGATGGGAGATAATTAAGAGATTTGCAATACCATAAAGTTAGATGCAAGAAATGTTGAGATAAAAATCAATGTTTTACTGGTGATGAAAGGTGGGAAGTGTGAAAAGTATTTGAATGCAGAGGGACCCCTATAGTTCTAGCACGGGGGGTCTGAGTTCACGGTGCTGATATTCATGGAGAGTAAAGGCAAAGTGTTTTAGGAAGATGATAATAAATTCAGTTTGATCTGTTGAGTCTGAGCTGTCTGTTGGATACCCAATAAAAAATGGAGAAATAAGTCTAGGTTGCTGAAGATTGAACAATAGTGAAGTTAAATCGTTGAGCGTCATTAGTGTATTGGTAGTGGAATCCACATTAGATGACACACCTAGAGATGTCTGTTCTGTGAAAAGAGAGAAGATGGATGACAGAGCCCAGAAAAAACACCCAAGGGTTGCTCAGAAGACTTACAAAAGGGCCTTTGAAGACATGGTTTGAAAATGAGTCTGAGAAGCAAGAATGTTCAGAGGACAAGCTTATGGAAATGACTTCTTGCTTTAAATTACTTCTGGAGAGTCCCCCATATTACAACCTCCCTAACTAAAATAACTCAACAAACAAAAAGGGAGTAAAAATGTACATTCAGCACCAAAAGCTGAAAATTGAACCAATGCAGATCCTTTTAGGAATCTCCAGTTTAAGAGACTTCCAAGCTTTATCTCATATCAATGAGGTTCAAAACCTTAGTGGGAGCTAAGAGATAATTACTCAGTTCAACTATTCACAAACTACCCTTTGCCACTACTACCCCAGCAGATTTTTGGATGTATGTATGTATCTCCGTATCATCCATGAGGCTGCTCTCTCTACCACTAACCTGTATGTTTCTCTCATCACTGCACCTGTGTATCCTGACTGCATCCTTCTTAAAGTGTAATGTGCATTCAAATCATCTGGAGGTCTTATTAAAATGCAGATTCTACTTATGGGTAGAGTCTGAGGTGCTGCATTTCCAACAAGCTCCCAAGCAATGTGTTGCCTCTAATCTAAGGACCACACTTTGAATAGGAAGTTTTGAGTAGTCTGCCCCTTCTTAAGTCTCTCATATCTCCACCTCCCTTTATGCTCCCTCTGTCTTTTATTGTCTTATTGATGCCTTTTTCAACTTCATGATGTCCCCACCTCCCTCCTTCTGACCCACTAATGCATCCAATACTTTTTTGCCAGCGTTTAACGCCACCGTCTTCCTTTCTGTAGCCTAATCCTAAAAAAAATCCCTATTCATGTCTTCAGCTGGTCTCAATTTTGTATTAAGAAATTAAGTTAATTAAAACTACACCAGGGTGTTAGTTTTTCCAAGCAAACTTATATCTTTCTAGGGCATCTGTTCATCCATGTCTCAGGAAAGAGGTTTGGTACAATAAGGTTTCCGGAAATCATATCAACAAGCATCACAGTGTATGACCAGGGCTGCAGAATGAAAAGAAAGATACAAGAAAAGTATGATCTTCCAAAACCTCATAACTTTATCGGAAACAGTTTCTCAAATTCCCTCTTCTATTTCCGGGGTTTGAATCCTCGGAATCCCAGTAATTCATAAAGAAGAAGTGAGGATTATGGAGATTATCATTTACAGACCAAAAAGTGGGACACAATGTCATAATGACACAGAACATCTGAAAATGTGACTCCCTTAAAAAATTCCAGAACTCTGTCTGCAGTGTGAGAATTGAACAGAGGTTCATGACCAGCTCTGGTGGATTCATTAAAAAGACTATTCAATAGTCTTAAACCTTAGTTTTCTCATCATCAAATAAGCATAATAAAATGTGTTGCAAAGAGTTGTTACAAAAACTAAGTCCCCAAATTTCCTCATAATGTGAGGACCTAGCAGCATCTCCCCAACCTATTACAAGTCATATGGCATTAAATCTTCACAACAATCCATGCAGCAGATTCGATTTCTTACTACAACTTTGCAAATGAGAAAACAGAGAGACAGAAACATTCAGAAATTTACCCAAGGTCACAAAGCTATTAAACTGAAGCTGATCTGAATTCAGTCTAACTCCAGAGCTTGCAATTTTTAATTATACATTATCTATTTCTGGTTCTTTTCATACCTAATGCAAATGACCAGTGACTTATGCCATGGTAAACACGATCATCTTGAGGGCAGGATTTACTTCTGCTTTATTTTTGTATCCCCCGCCCACCTCACCCCAACCCTGTGCTCTGGTAGTTAAGTGAATTTTAGTGAAAAAAGTAAAACAACAAGAACTCTTTAGTAAGTGGAAAATATTCTTAAGTGGAGAAGTACAAACTGTGCTCACACTAAAAGAATTGCTAAAGGCACAGAATTTTACTTAAAAAAATAAATGACCAAAATGTTTAAGCTGTTCAACTCTTCCATTAAAAATTCAGAATTTGGGCCTCCCTGGTGGTGCAACGGGTTGAGCGCAGCACTATGAGGCTATCCAGAGTCACTGCAGCACGAGTTCGATACCCAGCCAGGGAGATTCCCACATGGCGCAGCAGACATCTCCTGCCTCGCTTGCTGACCCCCTCAGCAGTGTATTTCAGCCGATCTGCCTGTTCTGCTCCCCATTCTGTCTCTGGTGAATCCTCTCACCACCCCACACCTCTGCTCTACACTCCAGCTTGTATGCATAAATAAATCTTTTTTAAAAATTCAGAATTCACCAATTTTTTTCCCACATATTTACACAATGTTTATTCATTGTCTCCTATGCACAAAGAACATTCACCAATGTTAAAGCACAAATGCCTGGTAAGACTGGCAAATTAAAGAAGTCTGATTTTCTCTAATCATTCCTTAAAAAGCATAGAACCTATTATAATAAAATATTTGCTCTTGGCCTTATTCTGTCTTATTACTTTAGGAAAAAATGGAAGAAGATATGAAGGAATTGACACCTTCTTTTTACGTGGTTCTAAAAACATCCTAGGCTAACATAATGCAAAAGCAACAAAGAAAGTGCCCTGCCATTTAATCCTGCATTAGGCCCCGGAGTCTGATGGTGGTGTTTCTCACAAGAATAAAATTTGTCATCATCATTCTGTCAGCCACCTAAACCACTCTGTGGTGGCATGGTGACACTGCTCTTATTCTGCAGACAGTGTGGAAAGTCAGAGGTGACCAATTCATCAACACGGTAGTACTTTACAACATAGATTACACTCTAGAATGACATCTAATTTCCCATAAGTGCAGAAGACCCACAAAACATTAATTTCCTACCTTCTAGAACTTACGGTGTAGAAACTCAGAAATAGATATTACACTTGGAAAGGTGACCATTATCAGTGATACAGTTAAACTTGTCTTCTGTTTCCATAATTATCTGTTTTCCAAGGGACTGGTTTACCTTGGTCACACTGTAGGTATTCCTTAAATATCTGATGACTCATAATTGTCTGTTTATATTTAATATCTGACTAAAAGGTATATGCATGTGGGTGGAACTATAACAGGCAGGCTTCACAAATGTTCAGATATATTAAATCATTTGTCTGTGACAGGATTCACAATAATTAAAAATGTAAAGATAAGACTGTAAATAATTTAAAATTGGGAGATTTCACAATACAAATTATACTTGTCTTCTTTTTTTTTTTTTTAATGGAAACTATCTAGCAACACATAGGCCCACATTCACAAATGTCCATTTGACAGAGCTGGCTATTCTGCTTGCAGTTCACTTTATAATGTGTGACCTATCTGTGCCTATTAACAGGCAAAAAATGATCTTTCTGCTTAAGAATTTTTACATACTAGGATAAAGAGGACTTTATTCCTAGCACCAGGCCACAAAAACTGCCCTTGCTCTTCCTGGACAGATTGCTTGTTTATATTCTTTTTTTTTAATATGAAAAATTAAACCCCAGGAATTAAGTTGATTATGTTGCACAGGTCATTATCAGTTTGTGCAAGGGCCTTCCCTTGTTATATTCTATTGTATTTTCCTCTTGATTTCCTATCCATCATCCTATTCCATTTTCCCTGAGGAAATGTATTCTATCAAATACATTCTATCAAATGTATTCTATAATCTGTCGAACATGTATAGACTCATAAGACATAAATGTCTATATATACTTGAGTGTTGTTTGCAATGTGTTTCAAATTTACTTAAATGGTATTTTAGTGTAGATATCACTTATTTTTCAAATCAACATTGTTTTAATTATCTAGCCATGTTCTTCTCAGTAGAAGGCATTAGTTGATTCTGACTGCTACAGTATTCCATCATACACACGCATCATTCATTTATTCAGCATATATTCACTGAATGCTCGCTATGTGACAGATACTATTCTACGTCCAATAAATAGAATATCAAGTGTCAGCCCTTGCAGAGTTTCTGTTTTCTTGTTGAAATAAGAAACAAAATCAATATAGCTATGAGTAAGGAAGAATACATATTTGGTGGTACGAGGAGAGCAATGATGTGAAAGAGTTCTTTAGAAGAGTGAGAGGATGAATATATTGGCGAACACATTGTTTGCTGGCAGCACTAAGACTCTAGCTGAGAAACATGACTATAAACTTAAAAGTTTATCAGCATCATTTTGAGATTTTCTTCAGTCATATTCAGCTCCCTTGGTGCAGTTGTGGAATGTGAGTAAAGTTAGATCTAGCCAAGCTGGGATTTTGCCACACGAAAATGTGAAAGGAAGAAAAGTAGAATGGAACTAAGAGAGTAAGTATGGGACCATGGAATATAAACTGGGTACAGAAGGAAGAGAGAACATGAAGGAAATAAGGTTTTATGAAAAATACATAGGTTCAAGTGGATTGCAGTGATTTTATTCAAGGCCCGACAATGGACTTGCCATTTCATCCCTCCTGCCCAAATGCAGCAATGTATGTTCGTGTACATGTCTCCTCACTAGACCCATGGGAGGGTTTGTTTACATTACTCCCAGGCTCATGATTGTCCAATCATGTGGTATAAGCCTTTTAAATTTCCCCCAATGCTGCCACATTTCTCTCCAGAATGACTGTGTTGTTTTATATTCCCACCAAGAGAGTATAAAAGACCCCCCTCACACATTCAACTTCTGTTTGTTATTCTGATGATTATGAGGTTGTATCTCGTGGTTTTAATGATCATTTCTCTAATTACTAAAGAAATCTAACATCTATTCATATACAAATTATTCATTCACTATCCTCCTGTAAATTACTCTCCTTAGCCCATCTATTTAATTTGATTTACATTTAATTCTATATATATTATAAATATTAACCCCTTGTCCATTGGTTTTATAATTTTACTATTTACATGTTATTCTTACTTGATCTAGTCTTAAATTTATCTATTTTTATAATTAAAGTAGTAACTTATTTTCTCAACAGAATGAACCAGTTTCCTCAACAGTCTCAATCTGAACAATTCCTCTTCTCCTCACTGCAACCTCTACTACATGTGATGTCAGATACACATAAACCTATGCTTATTTCTTTGTTCTACCTGTTCCATTGTTCTTTTGTCACTCTCACATTAATCTGACTATAATAGGTCTTAAATTCTGGAAGGGTGAGTTCCCATTTTTCTTTTCCAAAAATGTACTGGATTAGCTAGCTGTAAGTTTTTGTTATGTCACACTTGATTTATTATCTCATATATATTTTATTATCCAATAGAAGATATAAAACAGTATTTTTATAATTTTGAGGTGGAAAAATACTTTCAGATTTAGAAAAGTACTGATGACTTTAAGTACATTAAAATTAAGAGCTTTTTTAAGTGAAGATTATCACAGCAAAGGTAACAGATGAATTATCATCTGGAAGAAGACATATGCAACATCTAAAATTTAAAAGACTATATGTAGACTATATCTGTTAGAATATTTGTTCAAATCTCATTTTATTTATATTTTAACACGTAAAGAATTTTAACCTCCACAATGTTTAGTCGGCTTACCCTAAAATATGCTACATGAAGTTTTCTTTAATACTCACATAGCTTTTAACTTTTTCAACATAAGCGCTCATGAGATTTTATTAGGTTATTTTCCACATATTCACATTTTTCCCACAACTGTAATACTATCTCATACTCTGTTTTCTAGAAACAGTAATTGTGCATGTAGAAGAAAGAAACTTATTTTTGTAAGTTGATTTCTAGTCATCTTGCATATTAATTTATCTACTGATTCTTTGGAGTATTGAATGGAAATCATCATATCATTTGTAAGTAATGCACAGACCTAGGGTAGAACAGCAGCACTATATCAGGCTAACCTAAGCCTGACCCGAAACTAGATCAAAAACAAACACAACTACACATTAGACTCATTATGAACACAGATGAAAAATTATAAATAGTACTGAGATCCAGCAGTACATTAAAAAATCATACATCGTGACTACAGAGTTTATCTGAAAATATTTCTACATTATCAGTTTAAATAAAAACATCTGACCTGATCGACAGATATCCTATAAACCTGTTAATGTGAAAAAACCATTCCAGGTTAAAGCAAACCAACCAAAACCCTATTACTTTTAGCAAACTAAGAACAAAATAAAACTCCATTAACAAACCCCACAGTAAATACCATGCTTCATGTTAAATATTAGAAGCAATTCCACTGAACATGGCAGTAAAGTTTGTGAGGATTCTCATTATCACTACTACTAGCAAAAATTTTGAAAGTTATACCCCTTTCAACAACAAAAAAATAGAGATATAAACGGGGGTGGAAGGGAGAGGAAGAAAAGTACTGTTTTGCAAACTTTCTCCTTAAAATATATGATAAAATCAATTGAGAAACAATTAGAAGTTATGAGTGTTGAGTAATTTGGCCTATATGAGAGAATTCTATAAAGATCAGTATTCTGGGCCTCCTTGGTGGCTCAACGGGTTAAGCGCAGCACTGTGGAGATGTCAGCAGCTGCAGCTCATGTTCGATGCCTGGCAGGGGAGATTCCCACATGGCACAGCAGACCTCTCCTGCCTCGCCCGCTGTTGCCCCCAGCTGTGTATTTCGGTCGATCTGCCTGTTCTGCTCCCCACTGTCTGGGGTGAACCCTCTCACCCCACACCTCTGGCCTGCACCCTAGCCTGTGTGCATAAACAAAATAAATCTTAAAATAATAATTTTAAAAAACGATCAGTATTCTATGCCAACCTACAAGACAAATTAGAAAAGTTAGAGAAGGAAAAGCATTCACTGTAGGAAGGAAATTATAAATATGTGAGAATAAATCTAATAAAAATCTATATGAATAAAAATGACTCAATTTTAACTAAGGATATGAAATTTTAATAGAAAAGCAAACTGGATTTTTAGAGAAAAAAACTCAATATTTTAAAAATACTAATTCCACAATTTTTTTCCTATAATTTTGGTGTATTCTCAACTAAAATATAGAATTAAAGTATAAAATCACAAGTTGATTTCCAATTTTATCATTCAGGGAAAAACTCCACAAGACTTGGGAGATAGGGAAATAAGATAAATTTAGCTACAGAGGCAATGGCGGAGCTTGATCTTGTCAGTAATCACATTTTACTTTACAAATTTTCTCCAAACTGTACAATCTGTATAGGGTAATAGCTAAAGGAGGTTTGGTGATCAAGAAAGGTATTTTAGTGACTTGAACATATACAAATGCTAATGGGGGTAAGGGAAGGAGGTGAGTTAAAATGAAAAGAAATAATAGCACTAGTTTCCTAAATAGCTTAAGAGCATGGCACATTCCCAGTAAAGTTCTAACAAACAGAACATTTATACATTGAATAACAGCGTTTCTGAATATTTAAAACAGAATTCCTGCTCAGGGTGGCCTTATGAACAAATTAGTTGACACCTAACTTCAACCCCTTCCAAATTTTCATTAAAAGGTTCAAAAGGATGTAATGAAGGGGACTATGGTAGATTGTCTTTTACCTGTCAGTTACATTGAGAATATATTAAAAGATACAATGGATATAAGATGAGAAAAAGAAATATCAAACTGCAATTTCCTGCAAGAGACAGAAAAGCCTATCTAGCAATAAATGAAAAGTAATGCCAAGGTAATTCCTAATTAATCATTAAAGTTAGTTTCCTAGTCACCTCCACTATGACTTTATTTGAAGCTGAAAGGAGAGCAGACAAGCATTTGCAGGAATTGAGGCCTACTCAGAACCTACAGACCTAAAGGGATGTGACATTGTCCAAAGAAAGAATTCCCGCCCCGTCCTGCCCCAAGCACATACTAGATAATTTAGGTGAGCATCCTCCTGTGATGATAGCTAAAAAAAGGCAATCCTGCCGATTATGAAGAAAAAAATACACAGGCTTAAGGACTTTAAATCAACACAATCTGCTCTGGACATATTTAATAAACACTAAATTTTTGGATACATATATCTAATGAAAATAAATCTTAAGTGCATTAAGTATCAATCACAAGAGGAAAAATTATTAAGTCAAAATGTTAAATGAAGAAACTTCTGCTTGGAGAACACCTGCTATATCTTCTAAAATTTAACAGTAGTTATCAAGACTTATTTTAGCACTGGGAAACAGTAACCAAAACATAGGATGCATCTAGGAAAAGATTCCCAAAGGTGAGCTTTCCCCCAAAGATCTGGGATTCCGAGTTATTCCCTCTGTGTATGGGCAAGACAAACATAAAGTGGCGTGCCCTACCCCACTTAACTAGAAAAACACTTTCATGTTGAATTGATTGGTAAATGAATGTGAGATGTTATCAAGCATTAGAAGAGGGTACAATAGCTATTCACAAATACGACAGTGAATTACTATACTGAAGATACCACATTTGAAAAGCAGCTTGGCATGATTTAGTAAACACTCTGAGTCCAGAGATACAGGGATACTGAGAGGGGTATTGTTCAAAACTGTCTCAAACTGGAAATAATGCTAGTGTTTAAAACCACAAACTGGATAAATAATTATGGTGGACTCATACAATGGAATACTACAGAGCTTGGAAATTAACAAACTACTTCCTTATTCAGAATGGATAAATATTGAAAATACAATGTTGAGTGAAAGAAGAAAGTTACAAAAGAAAACTTACAATATATTTCCATTCATATAAAATAAAAATCTTTTTGATAAATTATACATTATTTAAGAACACAGGCCATCAAAACACAAGAAAAGCAAGAAAAACACAACTGTGAACAAAGTGAGGAAAGAGGTACTTCCAGGAGAGTTGGGAAGAGGCACTGGGGGACTTGTATGCTGGCTTGATCTAGTTAGCGATCAATTGTGCATTCACTTAACAATTTTCCTCCACTCTGTACAAATAATTTTATACTTTTTTCTGCATGTATATTTTGCAATAAACAATAAAAAGAAACCAATACCCAACTAAATAGAGAGCTAATGACAGCAAGAAAGAAGGGGAAAAAATGAGGAAAGATGACAGCAAATGGCTCTCTGACTTAATTGTCACCCTGAAGACCCAAACATAGTTTTGCAGCACCAAGACAATGCTCCCTGCTTTGGTTGCTTCTAGCTCTCAGGTTTAAGTTTCCTCCTAGGCTTTTGGATCTCTAAATCAGCAAAATAAAACTTGGGAAAATCCAAAATATCTCCTTCTGCGTGTCGATGTTTCAAGTATTTGAAAGGAACCAACACGGTCTCTGGTAAAAGCCACTCTAATTCCCACTGCTAAAATAAGCAACTCTAAGCAGACATAATGAACAAGAACAAAGATAATTGGACTACAAAAGTACTCAACAGTGCAAAAGAGCTGAAATAGCCAAGCAAAGTCCCACCCACAAGCCACCTCAAACAGACTGACTTTTTGCCTGAAAAAGAGAAATTGTTAGAAAAACTGTAATTCATAGCAAGATATGGGTGTATATTATAATTTATGAAAATCGACAGAAATTTATGAGAGGGCTTCCCTGGTGGCGCAGTGGTTAAGCGCTGAGCTGTGGAACTGTCAGCAATGGCGATGAGAGTTCAACACCTGGCCAGGGAGATTCCCACATGGAGTGGCGGACCTCTCCTGCCTCACCTGCTGCTCCCCTCAGCAGTGTATTTCTGTTGATCTGCCTGTTCTGCTCCCCACTCTGTCTCAGGTGAACCCTCTCGCGGTCCCACGCCTCTGGCCTGTACCCCAGCTTGTATGCATAAATAAATACATTTTTTAAAAAAAAGAAAACTATGCGAAAATCACAAAATAAGAATGAGATTTTTTTTTAAGGTCTGAAAAGCATACCGCTGAGTTTTTTCAATGGCGTCAATAAACAAGAGATTTGCCATTAGAAAAAACTGAGATAACAATGTAAATACATGCTCAAGAAAAAAACGCTTAAATCTCAAAAGAAATCATCTAACATTGACAGGAAATGATGAGAGAAAATGGTTACACATATGAGATATGTTTTTAAGAAACATTCTTGAAAGAGAAGTAGGGATGGAGCTGAAGGGAATTATGCTAGGTAAAGTAAGTCAGAGGGATAAGACAAACACCTTTGATTTTATGTATATGTGGAAAATAAAGGAAACAAATGAATAAAAACAAAAGAAACTCTTAGACCATAAGAACAAAACCGTTGTTACCAGAAAGGAAAGGGGAAAAGCAGGTAAATGGGTAAAAGGAATCAATTTTATGTTGAAGAATGAAAACCAGACTTCTGGTGGCAAGCATAGGCAGTATACACAAGTGCTGTTTTATAATGTTGTATTCCTGAAACCTACATCTTATAAAATAAAGTTAATTCAATTTAAAAATTAATTGAAAAAGAGAAATAGGTTCTATTTTTGGTTTACCAAGAGTTTATGTCAGAAATAATTATTTCTTTTGTTTATATCTTTGTATAAGTCCTTAAGACATAAAGGACTTATACAAAGAAAACTACAAAACTTTGTTGAAAGAAATAGAAGAAGACACAAGAAGATGGAAAGGCATCCCCTGCTCATGGATTGGAAGGATTAACATTATCAAAATGGCAATCCTACCAAAAGCAATGTACAGATTCAATGCTATTCCAATAAAAATCTCAGTGACATTCTTCAAAGAAATAGATCGACTACTGATGAAATCCATATGGAACCACAAAAAACCTCGCATTGCTAAAGCCCTCCTAACTAAAAAGAAAGAAAATGGAGGAATTTCACTCCCTGGTTTCAAACTATATTACAAAGCCATAATAATTAAAACAGCATGGTACTGGAACAAAAACAGACAGAAAGACCAATGGAACCGAATAGAATACCCAGAATTAAAGCCACATATCTATGAACAACTAATCTTTGACAAAGGAGCAAAGAAAATGCAGTGGAACAAGGACAGTCTATTCAATA